>PVIC010049792.1:0-13030 GCA_004025085.1 Thryonomys swinderianus | reverse complement strand
ATCTATTGATTTCACTTATTAGTATATCCTCCAGATGTCTCCATTTGCACCTAAATGGATCGATCTTGTCATTCTTTATGGCAGAGTAATACTCCATTTTGTAAAAAAACCACATCTTCTTTATCCACTCTCCAGTTGATGGACATTTGGGTTGTTTCCAAGATTGAGCTATCACGAACTGAGCTGCTATGAACAAAGGAATCATTTTTTTAAAAAAATCCCTCAAGTGTGGGCCGGAGGGTTAGCTCAGTGGTTCCGGCGCCTGCCTCGCAAGCATAAGGACCTGAGTTCGATCCCCGGTTACCACATATAATGCTGGGCGTGGTGGCGTAATCCCAGCACTCGGGAGGCAGAGACGGGAGGATTGCTGAGTTCGCGGCGGCTTGTCTGGGCACCATAGTGAGCTCAGGGCCAGCCTGAACTACAACGCGAGACCCTGTCTCAAAAGCAAAAAAAAAAAAAAAAAAAAAAAAAAATCCCTCAAGTGATTCTAAGTATTTCCAGAGGAGCTAGATGATTTCTATGTTTTTTTTAAAATCTTAGTAGCTAGATATAGGCTGAGATAGGAGGATCTCTTGAGCCCAGCCTGGAAAATACAACAAGATCTCATTTTAGAAAAAAACCCAAAAAACAAAGTTTCTACTTCATGGGACATTTTCTCAGATTCTCATGTCAGAAAGAAACTTCAGAATACCATAAGCTTGAATTTGTTTCAGCTATAAAATCCACACATACAAGAGTCAACACCAGTTGCGGTATTGGGGATTGAACTTGGGCCCTTGGGCTTCCAAGATAGGAGCGGTACCACCTGAGCTAAATCCCCAGCACCAACACCAATATTCTTAAATGACAGGAGGCTTTCAAGCCTCACAAGGACCCTCCAAATGGAATTGTAACCGTTTTGTTTAAGGAAAATTTCTAAAATTTAAAATTGCTTCTTAAAGTGTGTCCCGTGCTCTCCGGACACCAAGAGGTCCTCGAGTGAGCGAGAGAAAATGCTGACGGGACAGAGCCCTCTGGCAGGTCACCGCGGAGCCGGCCTCGGTGCTCACGTGGGAAACTGGCTCAGGGCAGCCGTGAAGTCCAGCCACTAACCTTTATGCCAGTGCAGTAGCAGTTTTTCTAAATACAATAGGACCTCTGCCACTTTGAAGATAAGCTCTCACAGGCTGCTTAAAACAATAATTCTGTACTTTCTTTCCTGTTTCGAGATTTATTTTAAGTATTAGTATAAAATGTCAGAGCAGCTGATAGTGGCCAGATCAGTTTGTATAAAGCTTGACTGCCTGTTTGTAGTATATTACGGCTATATTTGACACAGGAAAGCACTTAATCATGCCTACTATCAGTACACCACACCCACCTTTGTGAGGACCCTCAGAGGCTGTGAGATTTATCACTGTGAACTTGAACTGGATGGACAGGCCCTAGTGGACAATGCAGGCTGCTTCTGAGAAGTTCAGGCTAAAAGTGGCCCATCCATGACCCAACTGCCAAGGGAAAGTTCAGGAATGCCAAGCCGCCTCCCAGGGCAAACTTGAGTGGGTGCCTCTTGCTCAGACTTTTCCCTTATATTACTGGGCTCTGATGTCAAGACAAGAAACTCTCAGAGCCCAAATTTGCCTCCAAAATGGCCTCTTCTGAGGGCTCCCTTTGCTACATCTTCCTTTGCACACAAATAAACAGAAGGCAGGGGGAACCCCGGCTTTTGCACATTGTCCGCCAACCTCTTGAGCTGCATTTCATCTGTGTCTCCACGTGCCCTGGGTGGCTGGCCCAGCACAAGGGGGTCACAGCATCCATTTCCACGGTGGACTTCTGGGGCATGTACAGGTGGACCATGGGGACACAGGGAACCTCAATCCAGAGTCCCACTCCCGAATCCTTCCAGCAACGTGCTGGTCAGGTATTTGCCTGGGGAAAAGGCAAGAAATTTGAGTCCTCCTCCTGGTCTCTGTATTCCACAGAGAATGTCTGATTTCTCAAAAAGTTTCCCTCCTCTGCCTCTGCAAAAAGGGATGACTGTGACCTCTGTGTATCACAAAGTGTTGGCTTAAAGTGGGCGAAAGGGCATTGTCGCTTAACCACTGAATGTTAATATTTCCGAATCCCGAACTGAAATTTCATTCTGAAACCACTGACTAGTCACAACTCAGTTCTAAAGCACTTGCTAAGCTTCTCAGAGCTTGTTTCCTCATCTGTAAATAGCAGTTGTAGAATTCTATAATTTTTTTGAATTGCTGACATTTTATTTGTGGCATTTTATTTTATTTAAAAATATTGAATTGACAAAGGAATATTGTATATATTCAAAATGCACCATGTAGTGGTTTTGTACACATTATGTACACATATGTAATGATTACCACATTACACATATGTAATATACATGCGTACACATTATGTAATGATTACGACAACTGAATGGACACCTGTAGTTTGCCTCTTGAGTGTCCCCCTCAGGGCAGGCTAAGGTCTCCCCAGCCTGTGGTACTGTCAGGAAGGGGTAACACTTCTAGGAGGCAGAGCCTACTAAAAGCTACAGGTTCACAGGGTGTAGGCCTGAGTGGGGACCCTGGAGCCCTGTCCCTAAATCTTCTGAAACCACAAACAAAAACACATCTTTCCTCCTGTAAGTTGAGCGACTCCAGGATTTTGTCACAGTAATGGAAAGCTGGGCCATAGAACGTTACAACCAAAAGTTTGTATCCTTTGACCGACCTCTCCGCATTTTTTCCCACCTCCCAGGCTTTGGTAACTGCCTTTCTGCCCCCCTAGTTCTAAGTTCCAGTCTTCAAACCTATTATTAAAGGTAAAGTTGTAGAGTGAGTCGCCATGTAGATGTCAGCTGGCCCCAAACATGTTTTTCTGGATGCCTTTAACCTAGTTCCCATTTCATTCTCAAATTAGAATATGCATCATTAACGTGATCACACCGTCACACCTGCAAAATTAACAAAACCTTAACACTACTTTATCACTCGTCCATAGCCAATTTCTCCAGGTGTCTCAATGCCACGACAAAATGTAAGTAGGGCCAAAGTGGTGGATGTGGTTTACTGTCTCGTAAACCTCTGATTTTTCCCTAACAGTACTCTGTCCTATCATTTTAAAAAATCACACCACTGTTTTGTGGGAGAAACCATATCATTTGCCTTGTGAAATGTGCCACATTCTGGATTAGTTTGCTTGCTTTACTCTAATAGTGTTTTTCTACTTTATGTGTCTCATAGGTTTGATTGTAAGGGTTAAATGAATTAATACCTGTATAATACTTAGTAGGTGCACTTACTTGCCAGAACAGCCAACTAAGTACAAGAGACCAAGGGATCTAAAACAACAATTTATTGTCCCACAATTCCATAGGTTAGAAGTAGAAATCAAGGTCTTCTGAGGACCATGAGAGCGGGATTTGTCCCAGGCCTTTCCCTTGACTTGGAGATGCCACTTTCTCCCAGGGTTCATATCGTCTTCCCTCTGTGCTTGTCTGTCCCTTTGCTTAATTTCTCCATTTTATAGGAACACCAGTCATTCTGGGTCAGATTTTACAAACTTTTTCCAAATAAAGTTGCATTCTCAGGTATCAAAGCCAATGAATTCAATATATCAGTTTTACTGACACATAGTAAAATTTCTGTGAATGTGAGCTAAGTTGTTACTTAATCAGTAGCATGTTATGTTTTTACATAAAGATTAAATGAGTTAATATATGTAAAACTCCGGACATAGTACTTGACACACAGTAAAGTTTCCATAAATATTAACTATTAAGTTGTAACATGCTCTAGTATGACTTAGTAACGTTTTAGTATCAGCTTATATTCATGATAAAGTGTTATTTTGGGAAAAGAAAAATAAAAGAATGGAAGGAATGTAGACTGGTACAACCTCTATGGAAGTCAGTGTGGAGATTCCTAAAAAATGAGGATTAGAGGTTCCATTTGACTTGCAATTGCCCTGTAGGAATGTACACAAAAGAATTAAAAGAATAGCGGGGCATGGTGGCTCACACCTGTAATCCCAGCACTAGGGAGGCAGCAGGAGGATTGCTGAGTTCAAGGCTTGCCTGGGCTACATAGTGAGCTGAGGGCGAGCCTGAACTACAAAGCGAGACCCTGTCTCAAAAAAAAAAAAAAGAATTAAAAGAATCATATCACAGTGACATATGTGCACCCATGTTCATAGCAGCTCAGTTTGTGATAGTTTTGCAAACAACCCAAATGCCCATCAACTGGAGACTAGATAAAGATGTGGTTTTTCTGTAAAACGGAGTATTACTCTGCATTAAAGAATAAGGTTGAGTCATTTATACTCAAATGGATGTACCTTCAGGCCATACTCATAAGTGAAATCAATAGGTCACAGATGTGTAAATATCATATCTGTTCTCTAGTATGAGAAACTCAAGATGTTAATGAGTTCTAAAATGTATGATAGATATTGTGAAATAGAAGATATTCAAAGGGAAATGTGGTAGAGAGGTCAGTAATGAGGGGTAAAGAAAAAATGTGGGGGGCTGGAGGGTTAGCTCAGTGGTTCCGGCGCCTGCCTCGCAAGTGCAAGGTCCTGAGTTCAATCCCCAGTAACCACATACAATGCTGGGTGTGGAGACTCATGCCCACCAGCAATCAATACCGCATACCACAATGCCATGCATGGTGGCTCACACCTGTAATCCCAGCACTCAGGAGGCAGAGGCAGGAGGATTGCTGAGTTTGAGGCTTGCCTGGGCACCATAGTGAGCTCAGAGCCAGCCTGAACTACAAAGCTAGACCCTGTCTCAAAAAGAAAAAAAAAAAAGAAAAAGAAAAAATGTGGGGCTGGAGATTTAGCTCAGTGCTTCTGACTCCTGCCTAGCAAGCACAAGTTCCCTGGTTCAAACCCCAGTAACCACATACAATACTGGGCATGATGACTCATGCCCTCTGGCATTCAGTACCCCATACCTCAGTGCCGGGCATGGTGACTCACACCTGCAATCCCAGCACTCGAGAGGCAGAGGTAGGAGGATTGCTGAGTTTGAGGCTTGTCTGGACTACAAAGTGAGCTCAGGGCCAGACTGAACAACAAAGCAAGACCCTGGTCTAAAAAAAAAATAAAAGATGAAAAAGAAAAAAAATTAGGGGATGAGAGGTTGTGGGGTGGGTAAGGGAATGGAAAAAAAATGAGAATTAAATCATGTCATACACTGGTACAAATTCTTAATATTGAGTGTGATCATGATGTGTATATACAATGTACCAATAAAGATTAAAATAAACTAAAAAAAAGAATGGAAGAAAAAAATGGAAACAAAGCTTGTGTAAATGGGGGGGAAGAAGGACTGAAGGAAGGGGAGGAGAATAGGACAGGTACAAATGTCCTATGATGAATGTGATCAGTAAGTATGACAAATATGTGTTAATAAAAGCTTAAAATTTTTAAAAGGTAAACTCGAAACAATTTTGAAAGAATTATTTAGTAGTTTTACTAATTTAAATTCACAATGCTCAGCATGAATAAGGCACAGAAGTGGTAAATTCTGTAAAGTAAAAGGGCAACAAAAACAAGTCTGATAGTTGGAAGAGACAATCAGGCAGAAACATCCCCTGACTTTCATGAGCCATTTGCTTTACAACTATGGGCAAGTCATGTCTCCAGACAGAGGATTCTTTTCCTCTGAAAAGATCAAACCCTACATAGTCCCAAGCCTCTTCTCATTTCTAAAAGTATAGATTCTGAAAGGAAAAGAACTGTGAGAGTTGTAGCACACAACTACTATTTAAAATAGTGGGATGGGGGGGTGGAGATTTAGCTCAGTGGTTCCAGCACCTGCCTAGCAAGCACAATGTCCTGAGTTTGATCCTCGGTAACCACATACCACAATACCAGGTGTGATGACTCACACCCACCAGCAATCAGTACCACATACCACAGTGCCAGGCATGGTGGCTCACGCCTGTAATCCCAGCACTCAGGAGGTAGAAGCAGGAGGATTGCTGAGTTCGAGGCTTGCCTAAGCTACATAGTGAGCTCAGGGCCAGCCTGAACTACAAAGTGAGACCCTGTCTCAAAAAAGTAAATAAATTAATTAATTAAATAAAATAAAATAGCAAGGAGTTGTTTCACTATATAATTACTATGGTCTACAGCCCTACCATCCTGAATCTCATCCAAAGCACACCCAATCTCATCTGATCTTGGAAGCTAAGCAGGGTCAGCCCTGTTAGCACTTGTATGAGAGACCATATTGTTAGTATGTTCAAAAGTCTCTTGAAAGAATCTCCTGGGGCTGGAGTGTCGCTTGTTGGTAGAATGTTTCCCTAGTGTGCATGAGGCTCTGAGTTCTATGTCCAGCAACACACAATCTACTAGTTGATAGGCAATAAACTATTCTTAAAATAGATGAAAAACATTCATAAAGCAATCACTTTACATATGTCAGTCTCGGATTACATCATTCTCTTCTTTGGGTTAGCTTTATTTTTTTTCTATTTCATAGATCATTTTTATTTTCTTGCTACATACAAACCTTGCTTGGTTTCAGGGTCTTTATTGTTGTTTATTTCTTGTTCAGTAAACCTCTGCTCAGTCATCTGTTTTTAATTCCATTTTTTCTTCATCAAACAATCCTTGCCTGTTTTCCCTTTTATTCCCTCCATGGCATATTTTCTTCTTTTATTAATTTTTTTCTTTTCAAATAGTAGTAAAAGTGCTAAAATTTTTCAACATAGACTTGGAGTCATCCAAGACTCCCCAGTAAGAATGTATTCTGAGAATGTCTGCTAACATTTTTTCAGACAAAACTGGTAACCCAGGGAAGGGGATCCTGGCCAAGAGTGCAGACACAAGAGCACCATGGAGACTCACTGCTGTGACACATGCCTCTCTGCCTTCCACCCAGCAGGAAGTTGTGATCCTCTGCTTGAACATTCCTTCCCGGACAGCTCTACTGGAAGCTGGCCTCGCTGCCACACAGTCTCCTGGGAAGAATGGTGACAGAGGAAGAGATCCTGGTGGTCTAGTGAGGAGAGAAAACAGCCTTTACTGTCATCGAGCACTGTCATGCAGGGCATGATGACATACACCGGTCATTGGAAATGATTAGTAATGGAAAAGAAGGCCTCTACTGTTGAGTGTCGCCACACTGTCATGTAGACATTGCTGTCCATGCAGGACCCAGGAGTGCAGCTATGGCACGAAGGGACAGAGAAAGGGGCAGGGCTCTGGAAGACCAGAGGCCAGGAGGTGCCTCTCCTGCCAATTTCTACAGCCCCGTATTTGTTCCCATCTGCCACTAAGCAGCCTTTTGATATTAAGGTAGCATCTCTGGTAGATCTCCCTGCTGAAAGACACATTCCCCAGAAAGAAACAGCCTTTCAAGATAATTCCATCTGCTTGGATGGTATAAGACATTTTTCTTCCCAGAACCCATCCACTCTGGATAGCCAAAGTATTATGGCAAGAACTTGACAAGTCCTTGGGGATAAATGATAAAGAAGGAGTCAGTGATATTATCAAATTTCTAACTAAGAATTTCCAATACTGTGTTTTACACCATGGAGATATGAAAAGGTGAAATCAATCGAAACATGGAGGATCTCCATACATTCTTTCACCACCAACCCTCTATCTTAGTATCTGAATGATAAAGACTCAACTAGAAGTAGCATATAATTTCAGGGCCATATTTCACTTCACATTCATTTTAAAATTATGTATTAGTGTTTTCTATGTGCAACATACTACACTAGGTGTTAGAAGACTGAACAAAGCTGAAAGATATCCAAGAAGAGTATAGAGTTGAATAGGGAATATAAAACACATATAAATAAATGTAAGAATATTTAATATATAAATAGATAAGTTAAGATCCTGTCATCTGTAAGTTACTTTTAATCTGATTTAATGAATAAAATAAATTTATTATCTCACCAAGAAGTCTAGAATTAGGGACTCATTAATAGAACAGCTTGAGTATACCATCATGAGCCCAAATTCTAGCTTTGACCCTCTACTTGACAATGTTGTCCTTGGTCCTCAAACTGCCCCCTGCATAGACACAAGAGGGCCACATGGACATAAAAACACTGGACGAAAGGACAGAGTCCAATGTTTTTGTATGTTTTTCCTCTCACTTCTACATATGTGAAATCTTCTTGGAACTACCATTCCATTTCCTCTATGTCTCACTCTTCAAAATTATGTCACATGACCACAAACAATTCTTATCAGAGGTACCAAAATGGCAAATATTAACTCCATGGCTGTTTGGTCCTAGGCAGGTATGACCAAACTCCTACACAAAATCTGACATCTGATATTGAAGAAGGGAGTTTTCTTTAGGTGGATAGTCAAAATATGTACTGCAACTTGATTCTGTTTAGTCCCATCCAGCAGATGCTTAAACAGTGGCAGGTCAGAGACTCTTCCATTGTTTTGCAAGAAAAGGGGAAAACATCATGTCCCCCTAGAACTAAGAACAGCTCTTGGGTACAAACTGTACTATTTATCAGGGACTCTGTGTGTGCCCTGCACCACACTGTGCTAAGCATTTGAAGCCCATTAGCTCATTTGGCCCCTAATCAGTTCCATAAAGTGGAAGCTATTACCTTCATTTACACCGATTTTAAAAAAAGGAAAATAAAAACTCACATTCAGGAAGTAAGCAACTTGTCAAAGTCAGCAAGAAGTGGCAGGGAGAAGCGCTGGGCCAGACACAGCCACCTCGGGCCGAAGTCCCTTCTGGTCCCCTCATCTACATACCACGTAATTCCCAAGACAGACTTGTGGAGATACTAGGGCTCTGCTCAACAGAGGGGAGGGAAAAGATAGTTCAGTGCCTTCCCATAGACACTATCCTGCTTCAAAACTAGAAATGGAGGACTGCAGTAAAAAGAACTTGTTCCTGGAAGGGCCACTTTTGACCAGGAACAGAACTCACTTAAGAGTTAGTGTGGAGGGCTGGAGATTTAGCTCAGTGGTTCCAGCACCTGCTAGCAAGCGCAAGGTCCCTGGTTCGATTCCCGGTAACCACATACAATAATACTGAGTGTGGTGACTCACGCCCACTGGCAATCAGTACCACATACCACAAATGCTGGGGATGGTGGCTCACGCCTGTAATCCCAGCACTCGGGAGGCAGAGGCAGGAGGATTGCTGAGTTTGAGGCTTGCCTGGGCTACATAGCGAGCTCAGGGCCAGCCTGAACTACAAAGCAAGATCCTGTCTCAAAAAAAAAAAAAAGTCAAGTGAAGTGGTGCATACTATAATCCCCACACTCAGGAGGCTGAGGCAGGAGAAATAACACAAGTTCAAAGCCAGCTTGGGCTACACAGTGAGGTCAAGGGCAGCCTGAACTGCATAGTGAGACCCTGTCTCAGAAAAAACCAAAAAGTCTAATGTGGCAGGTGATGCCTGTCCTGAGTGGCTGTCCTCTGGACCGTGACACACGTGGGTGTGTTCTCTTGATGCCTCTACTGTAGGAATAGGTTGTGACATGGATTCTACCAGGGTTCTTTCAGTTAATCAGCAACCCCATTTGAATGCTGGGAATTTAATTGTGTTGTGAATGTGGTAAGGGGAAGTGACCAAAAACAGTTGAAGTGAACTTACCCATATGTCTTGACTCAGTGGGCAACAGGACCATGATATATATTCCATTACCTGGGTGAAGTTTTCCACCTGGGACGGGGGTGAAGTAATGAGTTGCTGAACCCAGTGACATAGGTCATTGCCAGAAATAGCCTATTGAAGGCCCAAGGCTTGATCCCCAGCATCACAAATAAATAAACATAAAAAAAGCCTATTCATTGAAAGACATGTCCATAACTATCATTCATCTCTGAGAGAAAACAAAACAGAATCAAAATATGTCTTGTGATTCCCTGGCAACTGCAAATTGCAGAAGACCCTAAGCACCAAAAAAAAAAGTGTTCATGCTTTAGTGAAAAAGAGACAGAAGGCCAAAAAGAAAGAAAATACATTCCCAGGAAAGACATCTCATCCATCTGGACAGAGCAAGGATAGGCCTCTGTTAATCTAAACCAATGCTTTGTCCTGGATTACAAGGACTGTCCCTCACTCTCTGTAAGGCCGCCAGGATTGTTTCTTTATCTGGCCCCTTTGCTAAAGGACTTTAGAATTAGATGGGAAAATCTGCCAATGACAACACAGACACCTCCGGCCCTACCTCAACCTTCAGGAGGCTTGGGTCACCCGGTTGCGTGAAGCTGAGGGACTCCCAGTGTGTTGTGCATTCCTATCTCCTTAGCCGCCTGCAGATAGGTCCCTTCCTTCCTGAACAGATAGAGGTGTAGGTTAGCCAGGCAGGTGACCCTCATCTCCACCCCGGATTTAGTTAGACTTCATTTCATCATCATTATTAATGGCTGGGTGTGCTAATGTTTCCTGAAGAACATGATAAGCACCACACAGAATCAGGAGGAAACAAATCCATGACTCCGCATTTTTCCCTCCTACCAAACCTCTATGGAAAGTTCCTGGTTGACCTAAGGATATCTGTAGGGCCTGGGACTCTTGCCCAGTGTCTGCTCTTGAAGATCTAATATCATGTGGGATAAGGGGGTGCAGCCACTGGAATTCAAACAAATAGTAGATAATCTCTGTGTAATGTCACTCACTCGCCCTCTGTTCAGGCAAAGTTGATTAGCAGAGCTAACTACTGTGCCGGTTTTTTGGTTCACTTTTAATTTTCAATTTCTGTTTATGTTTTTGTTTTTGTTTTTTGCTTTTTGTGCATGTATGTGTTTCTGTTGCTACACACATTAGGCAAACACACTACCCCTGAGTGACACTCCCATCCCCCCTAGTATTGGTTTCTGTTCGCTGAATCCCTGCTGGTCTGCCACAAAGAGAGAACCTAACACTGACTGAGTTTGGGATTCGAGGTTTTACATCTATCTCTGATCACAAGCCTTGGGATCAGCCCCTGTCTTCCTGTGAGACAAGCAATGCTAACTCCAGAGATGGAGAAGCCAAGGTTCAGCAAGGTAAGTGATTAATCCAAAATCACACTATTAATGAGAGAGCCAGAAGTCAAACCAGGATCCGTTGATCTTTCAGGACCTCTCTGCCACCTTAGGTACCTATGTGTTACTCACTGTCTTAAACTGAACGTTCCCCTCCCCTGGGGATCAGGAAAAGTGTCCAGGCATTTCAGTTTACTGTGGGGGCAGGAGGGCGCGGCTCCAGGCAGAAGAGAAATACATGCAAGTCTTCTAGAAGTTCCTGTTTACTGAGCGCTAACTAATCACTAGCACCACAGCACCGCAAGCTCACAACCCCCCATGGCAGGCTTCTTTCTCGCACACTCACACCTGATCCGTTGACAAATCCTGTTGGTTCCATCCTCAAAACAGGCAGGAAAGTCCAACTGTTTCTTGCTAAGTTCATTCTTACTGTCCTGGTCTGAGCCTCCTCAGTCTTCTCCCGGCTCCTACCTTTGCTCTCTGCTGTCCTTCCTCAGTGCCGAGGCCATACCCTTCATGCTAAACGGTAACACTGACTATCTCAGTCCTCTGCACAAACCTTGCCATTGCCACTCATCTATACCGACAGTAAAGGTGAATAGCGTGTTGGCCAAGTGCCTCCCCTACTGTAGATCCTTCCTCCTCTCTTCATAACAACTCAGTAGGGATTTAGCTCGGTGCTCTGGCACCTGCCTCACAAGCACAAGGTCCTGAGTTTGATCCCTGGTACCAAAAATCAAACAAACGAAGACAAGAGACAGACAAATTAAAAATCCAGCCGGGCGTGGTGGCTCATGCCTGTAATCCCAGCACTCGGGAGGCAGAGGCAGGAGGATTGCTGAGTTCGAGGCTTGCCTGGGCACCATAGTGAGCTCAGGGCCAGCCTGAACTACAAAGCGAGATCCTGTCTCAAAAAAAAAAAAAAGAACAAATCTATAATCAGGATATTTAATCAATAGTTGATACTTTCCCTCCAACAACAACATCAATAAAGCTGAGGACTAAATAGTTTTACTGGTGAATTACAATACATATTTATGGAAAATTAAGACCCTTCTGAAGCTCTGCCAAATATTTGAAGAGAACGGAATTTTTCTTAAGTAATTTTGTGAGGCCAGTACTACCGTGATTCTGAGACCATAAGGATGTTATCACAAAAATGAAAACTATAGACTAATATCCTTTATGATTATTGATCCAAAATTATGAACAAAATATTAGGCATCATATTGAAAAGATTATTATACACCATAACCAAGTAAAGTCTACTTGCAGAGTGCAAGATGGTTCAATGTGCAAAAAATCAGTCAATGTAATACACTAAATTAATAGAAAGAATGGGGCAACTGATGCAGAAAATAATTTTCACTAAAATGTATCACATAGCCGGGCATGGTGGCTCATGCCTGTAATCCCAGCACTCGGGAGGCAGACAGGAGGATTGCTGAGTTAGAGGCTTGCCTGGACTAAATAGTGAGCTTGGAGCCAGCCTGAACTACTAAGCGAGACCCTGTCTCAAAAAAAAAAAAAAAAGGGGGCTGGAGGGTTAGCTCAGTGGTTCTGGCACCTGCCTTGCAAGCGCAAGGTCCTGAGTTCAATCCCCAATAACCACATACAATGCTGGGCGTGGAGACTCACGCCCACCAGCCATCAATACCACCATACCACAGTGCCGGGTGTGGTGGCTCACGCCTGTAATCCCAGCACTCGGGAAGTAGAGACAGGAGGATTGCTGAGTTCAAGACTTGCCTGGGCTACACAGTGAGCTCAGGGCCAGACTGAACTACAAAGTGAGACCCTGTCTCAAAAAAAAAAAAAAAAAGGTAACACATTTTCATGATAAAAAATAGTCAAGTCGCAAGAGAAAAAAAGCTTAGAAATATTCCAAGAAATACATAATCAAATTACTTTTGAAGTGGTTACTCAATGAGTAACAGGCATTCTCTAAGAAATGGCACTGGAGGGCCGGAAGTTCAGCTCAGTGGTTCCAGCACCTGCCTAGCATGTGCAAGGTCCCTGGTTCCATCCCAGTAACCATGTACCATAGGGCCAGGTGAGG
>PVIC010049791.1:0-13047 GCA_004025085.1 Thryonomys swinderianus | reverse complement strand
AAAAGAAAAGAAAAAGAAGAGAGAGAGAGAAAGAAAAACGGAGGGAGAAGGGAAAGAGGGAGGGAAGGAGAGAGGGGGAGGAAAGAAAGTTTATTGATGGTAAATGAATTTTATTATAAAGCTTCTGTTTTGTTTCTTTTTGGATTGATATCTGGAGTAGACCTTGGATCCTAACATTATAGCTAGAAGACACTTTCTGTTTGTTTGGTTTTGATTTAACTTTTTGAGTCCTTGTTATCGTCTTTACCAGAATAAGGCTGAATCAGTTTTGTTTTAACCTGCCTTTCTTTAATGGACAGCAACGTTGACTTCTTTTTATGTATTTATTGGCCGCTCACACTTCCTCTCCTGAGAAGTGTCTCTTTATTATGTTTGCCCATTTTTATTGGGTCTTTTATTTTGGGGTTTCCAATTTTTTAAGCTCTCTATATATCGAGATAAAGCTATCCCCTGTTTCACAAATGATTCTGTGTGCAAACAATTCAATTTGCAATCAAAAACTTTGCACAAAATGCCGGGCGTGGTGGCTCATGCCTGTAATCCCAACACTCGGGAGGCAGAGACAGGAGGATTGCTGAGTTCGCGGCGGCTTGCCTGGGCACCATAGTGAGCTCAGGGCCAGCCTGAACTACAAAGCGAGACCCTGTCTCAAAAAAAAAAAAAAAAAAAAAAAAACTTTCCACAAAATTTTGCTTCCATTCACAAACTCCACACTGAGTGACAAACATGACCATCGCCATCTTCCCCAAACACAAATGCAGCCATCTTCCCCCAAACTGTAAAACAAATTAAATTTGTTTGCTACTTATTAGTCCTCCGAGATGTAGCTAGTATCTTAGTTACTTTCCTCTTTGCTGAGACAACACCCACAATGGAGGAAAGGTCTATCTAGCCCACAATTTGTAGAGGTATCAGTTCATAGTTGGCTGGCTCCAAGGGAGGGTGGTATGGCAGTCAGGCATTGCAGAGGAGAAACAGTTCATGGTAGGCAGAAGGTAGTAAAGCAAGCATTTGAGGTGCCACAGCTCTTTCTATCCCTTATATCTTATCCAGGCTACATAGGGTGAGTAGCACTCACACCTGTCATCCTAGTGCCCTTGATCCATTGCCCATGAATCAATTTCAGTATTTCACTGTAGATCCAGCCACTCCTGAAAAAGCACCACCTATGACCACATGAGGCTTTAAGGAGATATCTAGATGTAAACCATAACAACTGGCAATTTTTTTTTTTGCCAATTTTGTAGGTTGTCTTTTACTGTTTGCTATGCAGAAACTTTTAACTTGATACAGTCTGTCGATTATCAACATTACTTCTTGTGTCATTGGGGTTCTTTCCAGAAAGTTCTTGCCTATGCCCATGTATTCAAGAATTTGACATTTGTTTGTTTGTTTGTATGTTTTTCAGACAGAGTCTTGCTATGTAGTTGATGCTCACCTTGCACTATGTAGCCCAGGCTGGCCTTCAACTCAGGGCTATCCTCCTGCCTCACCCTCCTGAGTGCTAGGATTACTGGCTTGTGGCACATAAGTTTATGCCTAACTTTAACTATTTTATCTTCCATCACAGTGTTTCTGTTTTAACATTTAAATTTTTTAAACATGTTTTAGTTTAGTATGTGGTGAGAGACATGGGTCTAGATTCAGTCTTCTGCATGTAAATATCCAATTCTCCTGGCACCATTCATGAAGGAAGCTAGCTTTCCGCTAGTGTACGTTTGGTTGTTGCCCTCTGTTACAGATCAAATAGTTGAATATGTCTTCAATTATTTCTGCATCTTCTATTCTGTTTTGACAGTAGCATAGCTGGGGTTGAGAGGGGTCCATCTCAGGAGGTACATTTTGGGGCTGTATTAATTGACTAAAAGGAAAATTACATTGTTACAGTTTACTTCATTTTAACATGGTCACTTTAATTTTCTATTTAAATAGATTAATATGTGTTGAAGAGTGGCAAATTGAAGGGTCAGTCTGAATCATATGGACTGTAGCTACAATACTACTTATGAATCTATATGTCTGTGTTAGTGTTGACACCATGCTGCTCCTCTCACTGTAGCTGTGTAATACATCTTCAGATCTGGGGTTCCAATGTGTCTTGGTTTGTTCTTCTTGTCCAGAGCTGCTTTTTCTATTGAGTCTCTACTGGTTCTATATAAATTTTTGGATTGTTTTCACTAGATCTGTGAAAAATTTTAAATATTTTCAATTTGATTTTGGAAGTATGCCATTTTGACTCTTTTGGTTCTGCCTATCCAGAGACAGGTTTACAATGGAGAACCCTCTTAAACAGAGGGGTAATCACATAAACCCACAGGTTATAAAAGAGGGCAGAAAGGGATATAATTTGGTGGGTTCCAAAAACTAAAGTTCTGTAAGAAAACGGCTCATTTAAAAATACATGGGAATTTTCTCTTCTTTTGACACATTTTTGTCCGCCTTTTTGGGGGTTTTTGTTTTGTTTTTAGTGGTACTCAGAGTCCTGTTTCTCATTGTTTTTCACCTCTTTTTATTATTACTTTATTTGTTTGATTAGATCCTTATTTCTCTCATGTTTTTCTTGCTCTTTCAATTTGTCCCTTATTATTTTTCTCTATTTTTTTCCTTTTTTGTTTTATTTATTATTTCTAATTTATTTTTACTGATAATAGGATCCTTTTTTTTAATGTTATCACCTTCTTCCCACTGCTTGATTTTTTCAAATTTTCATTTTTTATGCTCTCATTCTCCAGTCTGTTTTCACTTGTTTAACCATTAATCTTTTGAATTTGGAGATAAGTAACTATATCTTATTATAACTGAACACTGTTTTATTGCTAATGCAGGTAAACTTGTTCTTTCAGTAGATATTTACTGTAACTCAAATTCTGCTTTGTCTTAAAGTTTATACTATTACCCAAGATCTCTCTCTCCATCTCTCTCTGTCTCTTTCCCTTTCCAGGTTTACTATAACTATTGATGTGTACAGAGTAGTGTATATATTCAATAAGTGTGAGAGTTAGAGCATTCTTCCTAAAACAGATGCATTTTCTTTGGGAAACTGCCTTTCAATTAACTGCTACTCACATTTCTTAATCCTTAATATCAATGATTTTTGTTCCAACAAATGGAATGAGGTAAGTGTTTTGATAAGACTAAGAATCAGGGCTGGAGGATTAGCTCAGCAGTTCCGACGCCTGCCTTACAAGCGCAAGGTCCAGAGTTCAATCCCGGTAACCACGTACAATGCTGGGCGTGGAGAATCACGCCCACCAGCAATCAACCAACAATCAGCACCACATACCACAGTGCCGGGCGGGGTGGCTCATGCCTGTAATCCCAGCACTCGGGAGGCAGAGACAGGAAGATTGCTGAGTTCCAGGCTTGCCTGGACTACATAGTGAGCTCAGAGCCAGCCTGAACTACAAAGCGAGACCCTGTCTCAAAAAAAAAAAAAGACTAAGAATCAAATTTTTAAATGAAGGCAAATGAAAGCTTCTAATTTTTAGCTTTCTAATTAGCCAAAGCAATTAACATTAATAATTTCTTTCCTAATTCTTTAATTTTTATTTTCCTACCCTAAAATGCTACTGAGAACAAATGGATAAATTAAGCCAGTTGGGAAGCAGTTACCAGAGGAGACCAACCCAACGGTTACTGACTAAAGAGTACAGTAAATATAGAGCTGAGAAATAAAAAAGGCTGGAAAGGAGAAGCTGACCTCCTACAAGGCTACATGCTTTTCATGCAGAGTCAGTGCTGGCAGACACCACTGTTGCTCTTACATTGCTCCTGAACTTTGAGAAAAAGCCAAACTCACTTTAAGAGTCAACTACATATTTCAAATAAGCTCTTTTATTATAGATGTAATATCTGGGGGAAAAATTCCATAATTGAATCTTCAAGTTCTAAAAAGTCCTTCCTCATACAATTTTAGGAAATGTTCACAGATGTAAGCCCAAAGTAATCTGAACTTCTTGATTTTAACTGCTTGAATCCAAATCCAGTACATATTCCACAACCCATTTTGCTTCCAACAAAGTGAAATTTAAAGGAATAAATATTACCTTCCTAAATATAAGTAATGTAAAATTACATTTCACTTGGGTGTGGTAGTGCACGTCTGTAACTCTGGTGCCCTGGAGGCTAAAGCAGGAGAGCACTGCTGAGTTCAAGGCCAGCCTGGGCCACACAGTGAGTTCAAGGCCAGCATGTACTACATAGTGAGACCCTGTCTCAAAACAACAAATAAACATAAGACACAACAAAACAGTCCAAGAACTACATTTGATTTTCATCAGTTAAAAGCATAACTGGTTTTAATTAAAATCCAATAAAGAGGAACATTTATGATACAGATTCCCTATTATGTTAAAATAAATAACAGCATTTATGTATGTCCATACTTATGGGGAAAATATATATATAATCCACAAGATAAAATGTAAGATGTGGCCATCATAGCTTCCCTCGATAGTCCGTGCTGTTCCCCAGCTGGAGTGTGTACTTTTTTATTTTGCTTTTGAGACAGGGTCTCGCTTTGTAGTTCAGGCTGGCACTGAGCTCACTATGGTGCCCAGGCAAGCCGCTGCGAACTCAGCAATCCTCCTGTCTCTGCCTCCCGAGTGCTGGGATGACAGGCGTGAGCCACCACATCTGGCATTGTGGTATGCGGTATTGATTGTTGGTGGGCGTGAGTCTCCACGCCCAGCATTATATGTGGTTAACCGGGGATCGAACTCAGGAGCTTGTGCTTGCGAGGCAGGCGCCGGAACCACTGAGCTAACCCTCCGGCCCTGGAGTGTGTACTTTTATCTTTGCTCTGACCTACTCTTTTTCTATTTATCGGCCCAAGTTTGCTCTGCAGAACCGTATTTTTCTCTGCTCTTCACTTCAGCTTTCCTAACTAAACTTTGAAAAACAAATGAAACAGCATTCCCTGTATATATAACAAAGACAAGGAACTCCTAGATGTGAGCTCTTAGATCACATGTAGCTTCATGAAACTTTCAGTCCATAGAATCCTTTGAAAGTAGCTATTAGGTGACAAAAATTTTTGTCCCAGGATTTTTTATTAACCGTTTCTTCATGATTCTTTGTCAAAAGATAAATTAAAACATAAGCATCAGACATAAGAATAAAAACTTAAGCATCAGACTTTCATGCTATCTTCAGAACTCATTCATTTCTTCAGTTTTCATGCACACCTGGGATGGTGGACACCCCGGCCTGAGGCGCTTCTGTTTCCCCCTTAGAAGCGGACTCAGCAGTCCCAGAAGGATCCGGTCCCACGGTTCTCACGGCATGGGCTGCATAGTTCAGGCTGGTGTTTTCACTCCAGTGCCAAAAGCCTGAGAAGGGGTTGTAGAGCATCCCTGCCACCGTTTGAACTGAGAGGCCATCTGAAAAATATCCGAAGGCATACCCTTCACCAAAACTCTGCATATTAAAAAGAATGATTTTAATTTAATGGGAAAAGTTATCTGTTACCACGTACAGTGCACAATTTACTGCAGACTAGAACACACACAGCAGCCAGCCAAGGCCTAGACCCCGCTCCGGCGCCTCCTCCATGGGCACACGGGGCACACGCTCACCCTCTCTGAATCAATCTCCGTCGTGCCACGTGAGCAGAGCAGAGAGCAGAGAGTTGTCGGAATTAGAAGAGATATGTGTATAAAGTACAGTAGTATAACTTTTGGAATTTAAAAAATACACTAAATATGAGCTGTTACTAGAAAACATGTCAATAAACCATGAATCGTGTTTAAAATACTTTTTACTATTTTCAGCAGTTAGACATCACTAGAATATACTAGTTTGCAATGGACTGATAATATTCCAAGTAAAATCAAGTTTAACACATTGTTATATAAACAAAAGGATGAAAACTACAGTAAGTCTGTCAAATGCCAAAAAAGTGAATTGAAAACACTATTACTTAGCGGGGCATGGTGGTGCATCCTTGTAATCCTAGCACTTAGGAGGCTGAGGCAGGAGGATTACTGAGAGTTCAGAACCAGCCTGGACTACATAGTAAGTTCAAGGCCAGCCTAAACTACATAGTGAGACTGTCTTAAAAAACAAAACCACACCATTATTTGACAAGAACACCAGACACAAAGTGACTATTTACTACATGTAATGCAGAATGAGCTAATGCAGGAAGTACAAAAAGGAGACATAATCTTGCCTTAAAGAGCATACAAGCCAAAAATGGGGGGAAAACCCCACTATAAAACCATTATATAAAGTGTGCTATAAGTAACAAAATATATAAAAAGTGCCACAAAAATTCAAAATATATCAGAGTGCAGAAAAAGCAGGAATAATAAGAAAGACAAGATGATATATGCAGGGCTTAATAGGGTGAGCTGAGAATTTATAAATCATAGATATTTGTACCTCATCCTTCACAAGTGAGGGCTAAATATCCAAAAGGTACGTATTTGTCACCTACCATTTCCTTGACCCTGGGTTAGGTGCCATAAATAAGAAAGAAGAGGTACCTACTACTTAATTCCAACTTCAAAAATATAAAACACGGTTGAAGAGATGAAACCAACATCCCCAAAATAGTGACCTAATTAGTTAAGTGCTTAATAATGACAGATGTTAAGTCTTGTTTTTGTTTTTTTAAGTTTTTTTGAGACAGAGTCTCACTTTGTAGCTCAGGCTAGCCATGAGCTCACTATGTAGCCCAGGCTAACCTCAAACTCACAGCAATCTTCCTGCCTCCCAAGAGCTGGGATTACAGGTGGGAGCACCACACCTGGCACTGTGGTATGTGGTACTAGGGATCAAACTTGGGACCTTGCACTTGCCGGGAAGATGCCAGAACCACTGAGCTAAATCCCTGGCCACACATGACAAATCTTGAGGACCAGGGATGTGGCTCAGTGGTGCTGCGCCTGCCTGGCAATCACAAGGTCCTGAGTTCAATCCCTGGTACCACAAAAACAAAAAAAGGAAAAGTTATATCTTGAAATTTTGAGAAATTCCGTATACTTACTTGATTCCAGAATGCTCTCTAGCTTTTCAGGTGAAACAAACTTCTCCCATGTGTGAGTGCCTTTTGGTACAATCCCTGCAATCTGTTCTGCAAACACGATCCCCAAGGCATAGGACAGTTGTGTTTTGTTGATTGTAGTAATGAATAAAGAACCACTAGGCTAAAAGAAGCAGAATTGTAGAGGTAAAAGTGTACAGAAGTAAAATGGAAAAAGTTATGACTATCAGCTCAGTCCAGGCTTGCTTTCCCTGTCTCTTTCCTTTTCAAATGTTTTAAGCTTAGTTAAGATGTGTAAGTATGACTAAAATATAAACTGCTAAAGTAGTATTTTTTTTCCTTTGGGAAATCCACTGTTAAAGGCAATCCACTGCAGACTCACAAATCCACATGACAGTGCTTCTGACTCTTAAAATCATATATTACCGTGATGTACGTGTGTGTGGTTTGTTTTTTACTTCTTTGCTGCAGCACAGAGCACTGCCAGTAAGTGTTCCCTGACAGAAACATGGGTTAAGGTTTGAAACTTTTTGTTTTGACTTGATTTCACTTGTATAAATACTATGAAGAGATCAAGATATGCACTTAGGTGAATGCAAACCAAAAATGGGACTCTTCAGTTTGCATGTTTTAGTTCACTTCTGATTAATTTATAGCATTTCCTATGCTTAGTCTCACAAATGTCAAGGAAATAAATGTCCCCTCACTCTCTTACAGGTTAACATTAGTGTGATGGGGATAAAATGCCAAAGTTTTCCTCCAGAATAATTATTTTTCTGCAAACATTAGATTGGAGAGAAATTGATAACGTATTTCAAATACCACCCCAAACCAAAACTAAAAAGGGTAAGAGGAACCCTAAAATTTTGGAGTGTCCCCTTCCATTAAAAATTGAAATACTGGGCCGGAGGGTTAGCTCAGTGGTTCTGGCGCCTGCCTCGCAAGCGTAAGGACCTGAGTTCGATCCCCGGTTACCACATATAATGCTGGGCGTGGTGGCTCACGCCTGTCATCCCAGCACTCGAGAGGCAGAGACGGGAGGATTGCTGAGTTCGCGGCGGCTTGCCTGGGCACCATAGTGAGCTCAGGGCCAGCCTGAACTACAAAGCGAGACCCTGTCTCCAAAAAGCAAAAAAAACAAAACAAAAAAAAAATTGAAATACTACATAATTTTTCTTTGTAAAATTATGATGCAGTATTTAAAATATCTTACTGAGAATCACATGAATCTGATCATTTATCTAGTCTGTGTTCAATAAAACTGTACATGAAAATTAGTGACAAATTTTTTACATACAGGGTCTCTTTTAGAACCTCCTTTAATATGCACATATTGATACACAACACAGAAACATATAAATTAATATATAAATTAATAATTGAGTTATACTTGGACAGCAGGAAATAATTCTTTTGTTTGTTTTTGTTTTTGCTTTTGCTTTTTGGAGACAGGGTCTCGCTTTGTAGTTCAGGCTGGCCCTGAGCTCACTGTGGTGCCCAGGCAAGCCGCCGCGAACTCAGCAATCCTCCTGTCTCTGCCTCCCGAGTGCTGGGATGACAGGCGTGAGCCACCACGTCCGGCATTGTGGTATGCGGTGTTGATGGTGGGCGTGTCTCTACGCCCACCATTATATGTGGTTACCGGGATCGAACTCAGGTCCTTGCACTTGCGAGGCAGGCGCCGGAACCACTGAGCTAACCCTCTGGCCCCAGGAAATAATTTTTTTTTTTTTTTAGGAAATAATTCTTAATACAACTCTATTTAAGAAGTAACACCAAGAAATCATCCAGAATAAAAACTAAGGAGACATGGAAACTAATTGCAATTTAGGGATCTGGATTGGATCCTGAAATGGAAAAACAGCATTAGCAGAAAACTAATGCAATTTAAGAAGCTGTGCAGGGCACGAAGAAGCATGACGGCACCCATGGTTCTGGGCATCGCTGGCGCAGAGGTGGCACCACTGTGGGCCAAGCAGGGTTCTGGGCACAGACCGCAGAGGGAGGGAGCCCGTCCATGTGTGCAGGTGGAGGCTGCACGTGGCAGGCAGGGCCCGTCCACTTCTGTGTCCGGGACGCCACGCTTGCTTATCTGAGCTCGTACCTGCATGTAGTTGTTCACATCACAGGAAAACAGGTGAGAGGCACACTGTAGTGTCTTTGCAACCCCTCTTTACATCTATAGTTGCTTTAAAATCAAGCTTTTTAAAGTTTTTCTTAAACTGCTATTGAGATATGGGCTAAGTATGTTATTCATTTAGCTTTTGACTGAGCTTCTTAAATGTTTTTTAAAACTTCATTATAGATACTGCTAAGCATTTCATTCTTTTAGCTTTTGATCTAGGGCATAACATTTTCAACATATAAACAGACTCTCTAGATAGTAATAATAATACAACTTTATAAATATTTATTACAAGAAAGTTTGGAAGCACATTTAGAGAATCAAGTCTGGTCAAATTATGTAACAATGATAAGTAATGAGGACAATGAGACTTGGAGTCACAGGATCTGGCCTTTAGTCCCGGTCCAAGTGCCCCGTGATCGTGGCCATCTCACAAACCCTGAGGCCGCATATGCCAACGAAGTTGACCACACATCTGCCTTTCCTTTATCACTGGGTGGCACATAAAATCAAATAGTTATATGTTAAGGAACGCTCTCATATGCTGAAAACGCATATAGAGAGTAATTTAAATACTACTTAAGTAAATTTATTCAAATCATTGTTTCTATTGATTCTTAAGGAACAAGTGGAATCTACTGCTTGGTAATTGTTATTACTAAGTATTTAATACGAACTATATCACTGGGAATTATCACTATAAATGTACTGCTTTCAAATGCTTAACACCAACATTTTTCAAGGCACATCAAGATACTAGTAGGGTGCTGAAAAACCCTGCCACTGATGTTAACCTGAGGGCAGGAGTTATCTCCAGAGATTCCCCTAACACTGGCTTGTTCCTTCTCTCTTGTGCCTTGCCTGCTAGACTGTTGAAGTACTATGTAACACTTTTTTTGCTACAGATACGTGCACACACTCAGAAGAAGAGAAAACAAATTCTCTAAATCTTACTTTTAACACTTGGCAGCAGCACTGTACAAATGTTTCCAGATCAGCCACATGTTCTATAACCTCAGAGGCTATAACAGCATCAAAAGCTTCTCTAGTCTCTTCCACAATCTCTTCCAGGGAACACACCCTGTACTCTATTCTCTTATCCAGGACCGGATCAAATGCTTTATGGTGCTGTGCTATTTTAATGTTTTCATCCACAGGATCGATCCCAAACACTGAAGCCCCCAGACGCCCTAGAGGCTAATGACATAAAAATCATCACTCTCAGAAAGAACAGAGAGAGAACAAATGTTAGCAACAAAAAACTCATCAAACATGAAAAAAGATTAATCATGAGGTGACAATTATTGGAGATCATTTATGGATATGTGGGAAACCATCTTCTCTAGTTTGTATACATTTGAAATTTCCTATAATAAAAAGCTTAAAAGTGAGAACAATCAAGACACAAAAGTCTTATGTGTACTTGTTTCTAGTACAGCATTAACATACTGGAAATGCAATAAATACAGTGTGTAAGAGCAGCTATCATTTCGCACTATGGAAACATTCTTTTTTTACTGCCAATTGAATTGAACTTTATTGGGTTTAAAACTACAAAGTTTATCTTAAAACATTTTACAATGCAAAATTATTTCATTCAAGGAGCTTTTAATAAATATGAATATTAGAAATTACAAGAAATTTTCAAAATAAAATATGAAAACATTCTAATGAACTAGTTTTTTCTTTTTTTTTTTTTTTTTTTTGGCTTTTTGAGACAGGGTCTCGCTTTGTAGTTCAGGCTGGCCCTGAGCTCACTATGGAGCCCAGGCAAGCCTCGAACTCGGCAATCCTCCTGCCTCTGCCTCCTGAGTGCTGGGATGACAGGTGTGAGCCACCACACCTGGCACTGTGGTATGCGGTGTTGATTGTTGGTGGGCGTGTCTCCACGTCCAGCATTATATGTGGTTACCAGGGATCAAACTCAGGACCTTGCGCTTGCGAGGCAGGTACCAGAACCACTGAGCTAACCCTTCGGCCCCGAACTAGTTTTTTTCTGTAACTAAACAGAAATGTTTTTCTCCTTTTCTCGTGTGTGTGTGTGTGTGTTTTGCTGAGGATCAAATTCAGGGTGTTTTAAGCATGCTGGGCACCCAAACTGTCATAGAGCTATCCCCTCAGCTCCAAGAAGGAATTATCACAGCTAATTCTTTGTTCAGTTTTTATATTTGGAACTTCCAATGACATGCCAAGTATTTAAATACAGTCTGAATATTAATCAAACTGGCATAATACTTTTACAAAACAAAGTTAGTCAATAAGCTAAAAGTATAATCACACTGTTTTAAATTGAGACATAAGATCTACAATAATTACATTCAACAGACTACAGCACACATATACTAGAATCTGACTCGGTTACGATTTCTACACCACAGGTGCTTGATCTAAGTGGTGTATTTTCACAGCGTCTTAGCCTCCCACACAATAACAAAACACACACAACAGGAAAGGGTTACGTAGGTCAGAGTGGGAGGACTCAGTCCATGGTCAGCCAACTCTGAGGCATCAAGGTGCAAGGGCTCAGCTCAGCTGCTGGGAGCGGAGCAGGGACAGTGCAGACAGGAAGGCAGGGACCACACACAGCAAGATCATGCCTCCAGGACCCACCTGGACCCACCCACAAGTGTCCTTAATAATCTGCTAAGTGCTTCTTTATTCAAGAAGCTGACCTCAGAATTAATGGTCACACACATATTTTGGGTTTCTTGAAATTTTATAACTCACATCAAAACAAACCAGCCCACCTTCAAGTGGAGAACACATCTTCTGTGACATGGGAACTTAACTGTACATCAAGACTTCTGTTAATTTTACTGTCAATAAGGCTGAATTTTGGAACTTGACAATATCACATCCCATCGAATCTTTTTTGTTTTGTTTTTTGGTACTGGGATTAAACCCAGCAGGGCCTTCTCACTAAACTACACCCTAGCCTCCCTCCAACTTTTCATGGCGCAGTCTCACTAAATTGCTAAGCGGCTCAGGCTGGGCTCAAACCTGCAAATGACCTACTTTAGCCTCCAAGAGTGTTGGGATTACATGTTTATCACCACGGCAGCCTGAATCTTAATATTTTGTATTTCTCTGGTATTGCTTAAATGTCTTTCAAAGATCAAATTATGATACAGCATTGTAACAAGTTTCTGTACTGATAGAATAATATGAAATCAAACTGCAAGGCATAAAATTACCATAATTGGGCAGGGGATTTAGCTCAGTGGTTCCAGCATCTGCTTTGCAAGTGAAACGTCCTGAGTTTGATCGCCAGTAACCACATACCGCAATGCGGAGCATGGTAACTCAGACCTGTAATCCCAGCACTCAATAACCACCGTGTATCACAAAACTGGGCATGGTGGCACACACCTATAATCCAGCACTCCAGAGCCACAGGCAGGACTGCTGAGTTTGAAGCTTGTCTGGGCTACATAGCAAGTTCAGGGCCAGCCTGAACTATGAAGTGAGACCCTGCCTCTAAAAAAATAAATGAATAAATGAAAGAAAGAATGAATGAATAAATGAATAAATAAGTAAAATTACTATAAGCTGAAGCAAATATTCTTATGGGAAAAATAATGACTCTTGTAAGTACTATACAGTACCTAGGAAAGAAAGAGGAGCACTAATAGGCAAAATTCTGTTAAGTTTTGCAATTAAATGCAAAAGAACTGCCTATTATTATAGATAAGTCAGTAGAAACTCCCTAACTTCTTGTGACAGGGGAGTTCATAGAAAGCTATCTGGATGACTTACGCTCTATTTTTATTTTTATTTTTTAGAGAAAACCTTTAGCATATTTTATTACCTGTCTGTCTAGCTATCCTGGGAACTGAACCCAGAGTGTTCCCACTGAGCTACATTTCTAGCTGTGTTTTAAAATTTTGAGATGGGGTAAATGCTAATAGGATTAAATGCCTAGGCTGAGCTCAAA
>PVIC010049790.1:0-13037 GCA_004025085.1 Thryonomys swinderianus | reverse complement strand
CAAGTATAAATAAGCCCGGGTGTAGTGGAGGCTGTTGTTTTCTCTTAGACCCAGACTCCACTAACTGGCCCGTCGAGGCTCAGGAACTCGGAGAGCCTCGAGAAGCTGCAGCATAAGGGCCAAGCCATCTCAAGGTGGCCATAGAGAACGAAGTTTCTAAAAGTGCTCAAGGTACAACAGAACCAGGAAGGATGATCATTAACCACAATATCATTGGGATGGGAACAAACTAAGGCACACAGCTTGGGGAGTATTGAGGAATACATTCAAGGAAAGTATGGTTTTCAGGAAGGCCATCTTTTTGTGGTAGTGAAGCTACTGCGCAGAAGCAGAATCCAGGAATTATATTAATGTGAGCACACACAGAGCAGAAATGTAACATTCAGATTTCATAACTGTGGAAGGAGAACCGTAGCAATGTATGTTGTATGAAAGCCAGTGTCGTGTAGGGTGAATTTATCTGTGGAGATCAGAGAAGTCACCTGGAAAGAGAGTTATTCACAATCTTGAAGGGTGTGAAGATTTTCAACTAAAACTGTAATACTGGTATGTATAAAAGAAAACAAAAGAAGACAGCCTTAAGGATCTTATACTATCTGTTTTTATAAGATACTTCACCTGGAATATGTTTACACATATGATGGAGTAGAATACACAAGAGTAGAGCAAGAGATGACATCCCAGTACTCATTCCTTAATTCATCACTCATGTTGGGAGTAATGCATGTTATTAGTTGGGTAACTGCAAGGACTATGATAAATGGGTAAAAGATATTTATTCAAGGCTATTCGGAATGATCCAAAAGAATAGCATCTGTTGATTGGAAATATGACCTTAAAATACCAACCTGACAAGAATATGCTATTGATACAGTGAAGAGAAACAAATTTTGATACCACTAATTCAGTAAACCTAATGATAGTCAAAAGGAAACTAGAACCAAACAAAAGAGTGAAAATGGAGAGTTGTTGGCAAAGGAAATGCTTGGATAAATGAACTTGAAATAAACTTTGTAAATCTTAACTTTTTAGATGCTCTAAATGAGAGCAGAGTGCTAATAGGAAGATGACATCCATAAAGTGTGGGAGCTGATGGGTGTCTAAGTAAATCATGTAGGTAGAAAGCACGGCTACTCATGGAGGAAAGGATGGGAAATAAGATTTTGGATATGCTGCATTTAATGTTCAGTTTTACTAAGAAAGGTTGAAATATAATAGTCAACCTATAGTAATAATTGCTAGTGTTGTCACATGCAACAAGGAACTAAATAATTAAACTATAACAATAGATGAGTTGCCCAGGTCAAGATGTAAGTTTTTATCTTAGAGAAGAACAAATCAAAACATATCCCTGGCCAAATCTGTGTCTACTTATTAAAACTGATGAATGTTTAATTATGGACATGGTAGACAAGATAACCATATTTACTGTACATTTCTAAAGCAAAATCACTGCTTATTCTTTAGTTGCTTCTTCCTTATTTCTTTCTACTCATCTTAATGATTTCTCTGAGTTTAAAGAAAGTGGATTTTGATTCAATTACCAACACATTCTATTAATTAATCTTCCTATCTCTGGACTGTTAATAAAATCTATTACATTAAAATATTATACACATATCCTGACAAATATAATCTTGTCAAAATTTTAAAACTGAAATATAAAAAAGAAGCTAAAACTCATTTAAATTATTTGAAAACAAATTGTAAAGATTTAGAGTTACTATAGAATTCTACAATGACAAAATTATTGATCTAGGTTAGCTGTCTATTCTGATACCTAAGTAGATAACTCTGTTATTTTTTATAAATCAAACTGACATTCTTAAATATAGTATTTCTTTGTACACTTAGGCAAATACAATGAGATAAATCACTGTAAGTTTATTAAGTCATCTACCACAGAAGAATAAAGAAAACCCCACAAATTTCATAATCAATAGAACCAAGTAAGTCAAAATTTAGAATTATAATAGTTCTTTTGTGACTATTCTCTTTAGGAGATATTTGAAAAGATTAATAGATGCTTTACTTAATATAAAATATTACACTGCCCTATAATACAACAAGGGAAAATTTAGCACGTTTTTATATTTTATTCATTTATCTAGTAAAACTTCTGGTTGCAAGTTCATTTCCTTTTTAATTTTAACAAGTCTATGAAACAGATAAGGGGTAGAAGATATCAGAAGGGTTTTCTTTATTTAAATATCCATGGTGATAAGCAGGTTATTAAAGACTTGAAAAGTATAATTGGACCAAATGTCAAATTCTATTTTATGTCAGAATAATGTGACTTTTATAATGGAGTTCACCATGGGCTTCTTTCTTGCAAAGTTTGGAGTTGATTTGGCTGTGTTCAAGAAAAATTTGGGGGTCTAATTTTGTGAGGTCTGCCTAGTATGGCTGTTAGTGCATATGTGTGTAGCCAGCTCTACATTATTAACTTAATCTATGATTTTGTGGAAAAGCCAGTAATCACTTCTTTTAAATAAAACAAAATTCAATAATAATAATGATTCTTTTGTTTATAGAAATGTTATAAGATGCTATCAGAAGCAAACATAAAATCACTTACTATTTAAACAATATCACTTACGAATTCTAAAACCAGAGGCAGGAAGATAAAGACAGCAAACTGCTGGTGAGTATTCCCCAAAATCTACTTGCTAAGATTTTAAAATATTCTATAATGACATGATAGAGAAATGTTTATCACAACCAAAAGAAAAACTCATGCACTGCTACACTGCTATGGTTCTAAGCAAGTAATATTATTTGCTAATGCAGTCATTCTCAGGACAAGGTCAAAATGGTTTTGTGTAATGAGAAAAGACAAAGAAATAATATGGAATAATTAGGCATAGGGGAAAACTGTTCACTTTAGAAGTCAGAATGTGAGAGTTGATACGAAGTGACCTTTATATTCTGAGGTCAGTTTTACTTATGTTCCCCATCCTGACGTGTGTGTGTGTGTGTGTGTGTGTGTGTTCAGGTGTGTGCACAATGAGAGAATAAAAAAAAACTGCCACCTTTAATAATATGAACTACCCCTTAATACATGGGCCTTAAAAGTAGGAAATCAACAATATTGCATTCTCGTATTCTGCTTTCACATCATATGCAGCTTGATTATCCAACAATGATATTTCTACACACTATATTTCTTTCTATCCCTCTCCTTATTTCAACACTTGTTACCATTGTGAGCTCTAGGTCTATGGGCAGGGAATAACTGTTGGAAGAGATTAGTCCACTAATGATTTGTTGGCAATTTTGGTAGAAGATTTGGTGTAACTACAGAATTTCACCAGATTATAATTGCAAAGATGAGAGATATTTAATTGTTGGTGGTGTCAGGAGAGGCCTGGAAATAGCACTCATAACAAGCATCCTGCTAAACAGCTGTCTAGAGATGGGAGGAAACATTAGCTTTGAACTATCATCTCGATTCTAAATTGTGTTTATAACAATAGACTCATTTATTTTATTACTTTTCTTGAAAAGGCAATAAGGTTCATTTCTGTGACATTTTCTGCATTAAAGGCAACACTTTTTAGGTGTTAATACCAATAAAATTAATGGATAAAATAAGGTAAATAAACAGTGTTTATTGGTATTATTTTATATGATCCAATACTGAAAATAATAATTCAATAAGTCACAATTATCCTTCAGGATCTTGTGAAATGTTTACTGAGAAGCAAGAAAACTGATAGATTAGATATTAGTTGATAGTGATTCAAGTTATCTCTGAATGTTAAAAACGCACAATTTGGAATTCATACATTTATAGGGCAAGTGGACTTATGTAAAGAGAGTTAGTAGGGAGATAAAAGAACCAAAGGATTACATGAGACGGGGAATTATGAAAATGTGTCTCATTTCTCATTAGGGACCAAAAAGCACCGTATCTTTTATCATTCCTCAGGAAAAAATGTAGAAAAAAGAAATGCAAAATTTAGAGGTTCCCCTCCTAAGATTTGTTAGTTTGTGAGGATAAAACATTATGCAAAACCATGGGGCAGTAGCTCTCCTAGAAAGTTCCATGTGCTCGGCTGAGCAGAAAGACACACATAGTCTGAGGAAGACATAACTAGCAAGGCAGTTGGCCAGAGGGTCCTCCCTGTGCTGAGGGAAACTGCAAGTCTCACAAGTGCTCAGGATCCCACAGGGGTTCAGAAACTGCCAAAGACAGGCATCAGCAGCAGTAGCAAATACTTGACATCACACACAGAATCAGGGCAGTTAGAATGTAATCACATATTTAGATATATTTTTCCTCTGTTCTGGTAACTAATAATAATGAATAGTTGAGGAATATCCTTTTTCTCTTATTACCAAATACTAAGGTTAGAATTGTAGGGGGCTGCAGAAGGCTTATATTAAAGAGTAATGATTTGCCACTTGGAGAGTTGTGGATTGTACAGCTGTCAGAAACTTTTCAGGCAAGTTTCTATCATTGTGATAACTAACCTTCTCTGAAGACCTATTGTATATCTGAAAGGATAGTCAGGGAAACTCTTTTGCCAATGCACACCCACACCTTGAGATTAAAGAGATTGATTTTGACCTCTCAACTAATTGGAAACACAGGTGCATTCCATTTATTATGTTTCATGTAGTCTACACAGCAGAATACTGTGAGACTATTTTTTTTAAATTTTGATCTTTACTGGCATATTGTATATATACATCATATCATGAGACTAATTTTTGTGTTTGTATTTATGTAAAACTTTGATGTTGAAGATGATTAAAACAAAAAATGCAGCTCCAGAATTGATGTTTACCAAAATAATCTAAAAAAATTTTAATTCATGAAATAAAAAGGAAAGATTTAAATAACTTTTTCCTGCTAAAAAGACATATAAAGTTGAAAATTCTAAAAGAATTTGGTTTCCCTTCCACTTAGACATCACCAACCATCACAGTTGGTAAGTTTCCATATGTTTGGTGACTTTGGAAGAAAAGAAGTCCAGTTTTCTTAATTTTGCCTCTGCAATGTGTAGTGATCCTTGATTTTTTTGCCTCAGAGAATGTTACAAATTTTAACAGCATGTATTGTCTCTCCATTTAAAATATTAATACTTAGAAATTGACTTTTACAGTTCATAAGGTTTCATCACTTATTGATATACAGTCTTATATATTGTTATTTCCATTTCCCCAAAAGAACAAGTGAAAGCATATGATTTTCTGTAATTCCATACATATTAAGGAGTAAAATTAGGATTTTAACTGAAATCATCTAATTTTAAATATGATACTCTAATTAATTTGCTCTGTTTTCTGTGGCTGTCAATACTATTTACAGCATGACTTTTTTTGATTTTTGGATTTCTTAGATTACAGCACAGCAGGGAGAAACTTAGCCTTCCAAAGACGATGGCCTCATTTCTTATTTCAGCAATAAATGCACAGAAAAATGTTTTGAAACTATACACGCAATCGATCTCTGAAACAGAGATATTTTGAAAGCATCTTTGGCCTTTCTAATGTAATTCATAGTTTCTATCTTTATTTTCTCTGTATGTATAATTTTACAAGCCAAGTTCCTTTCACTCCACCATGATTCTTATGTAAATTAAATTGTTTAATACACTTAATATGTACATATCTTGTCTTGTAATAATTGTTTACATTTCTAAATTCTTGATTTTCCTGGATACCTATGATTATGAAATCTGGAAAACAGGGTACAAAGATCTGAACAAGCTAGACTGTAAATACATGATGTATTTTCAGAGTATCTTCAGTTTCAGTGCTACTCGTGTTCAGCTTGGACACCAGCATTCATACTCTTTGTGTCATGCATGTTATTTGTTTTAATCAGAAGCATTTATTAATTAGTTGGTTAGAAAATTTTCAACCAACAGATACTATTACTAATATTAAAGACAACAAACTAAATTCTAAATATAACTGCATATACAAACATATCCACAGAAAAACATTAACCCAAATGCGAGGGAGGAGTGAAACATCATCCAGCAGAAGGTGAGGGAATCATAAGTGGGCAAGTTGAGAGTAATTAATTTGATGGGTAGAAAAGATCTGTGTTATGCATAAGGGTCCCTGGGCTCTTAACCTTATGAAACAAATTAAAAAGAACATTCATGTGGACTCTTCTGAATTCACTTGGTGTGAACTACCATGGTAAAAGTCAGTTTAGGCTTTCAAAGTCATTCTGACATCCAGAAACTGGTAAAATACCTAAAGGAAGTCCAAGAGAAGGTATTGTTCTGGGAACACATGGTACAAAATGCTCTACAAGAAATAGGCCTTTTAAATCTGTACATCTACATGGTTAGTTTAAGTGGTATATTGTAGTTTTCATCAGTAGAATTAAATGATCTAATACAAATTGTTTTTAATTGCAAGCTAAATTTTCAGTCCATTACTCCAACTGTACTTACGAATATAATTGTAATAACAGAAATGAAAAATGAAAAAATAATCAGCCCATATATATTAGTAAAGAGTTAATCACAAATGTTCAGAAAATCTCCTATCCACATCAAATATACCACATAAATACAAAATTACATACACAAGTTCACCTCTTCTGCTTTTAATGATTTGCCTCATACGTATAGTAATAGCCCAAGACTAAGACTTTGCCTGTGGGTTAATGGTTGAAAGAAAATGACATTGGCTATTAACCTCAAATAATTCCCTGTGTTTTCATTATTATTTTGAAATTTTACAAATGTATATGGAGTACAACAGAATGTTCAGTGATCTCTAGGTCAATGTCTGCTCCTCTCTTAAATGTTCAAGCCATATCAATTACCAGAAAGACTTGTCAAAGACATAGTATGAATTTTTGTGATGAAGGTGCTTTTCAAATGTGAGAAATATTGAAGACATAGGTTAACATCATTCATAACGTGCAGTCCAAAGAAAAGGGGATAGTAGATAAATATTGTAATTAGCAGTAAATTAGTGAATTAGAAAATAGATCAGAGGACATCACTCAGAATAAAACCCCACAAATATAAATTCATAAATAATTAGAAACCTGAGTTAAAATGAATGGAAGGTGAGGGAAAGAAGGTAATATACAGCAAGATAATATATATGAGAAAAGTAAAAGGAAACACGAAATATCTGATAAAATGATAGCAATTTTTTACAGGAGCAAAGTGAAAAATAAAATCAATGATTTAAGGAGGAAATTGTCTCTATACATGGGGTAAATATTTTAAAATCAATTCTCAAGCATTTGTAAAGTTAAAGAATATGGAAAACAAACAAAAACCTCAGAAGCAACTGTGGAAGAAACTCAGAACATTTGCACCAGTCATTGCAAGCAGCATATTTTCAGCAACTGTAACAGATCCTAAGACAGTGAGAATATTATTAATATTTCAAAATATGTAAGATAAATTCCAAACCTTAAGTGTAGGCTATTATTCAAGAATAAACCCAAATATTCCCATTTCAAAAGTAGAAGAAAGATAGGGTTATAGGTACAAAACATTTACAAAAGTAAAACTAGAAAAAAGTGCAAAGAAACAAGATTGGACAAATGAAAAAGTAGTCATATTTTTCCATCAAAATAAAAATAATAGTAATCTGAATTTTAAAGTAGTTGAATAATAATATACAAGGATATAAAGAGTGGAACATGAATTTTGAAATTAACTTTTCTAAGTCTCTAATATAGCTGAAATATTAAACAGATGTAATCATTAAAAGAGTACAAATGAATGTTAAAACTTTGAAATAGGTAAAGAGGACAAGTAAGTAATAAAAATCATATTGTTCCAAAGAACACTGGAAAAAAGAAATGGAAAAAGAAAAAAGTATAATCGTTGAGAACAAAAATAACAAGAACTTGTTATAGATTATATCTAGTTACAAGCCTCATGCATTCAAGGTGGGACTTTGGGGGCTCACTGGGCCATGCGTGTGTGATCACGTGGTCATGTGGTCACATGGATGTGTGTGTGAGGAATCAGATTAGCCTACTGATTTCGACTGAATGGATTTAGTAAAGACAAAAGATCCACCCTGGATATGGTTGACACCATCCCATGGAGTTGTAGCCAGGATGGAATAAAAAAGGAAACTATTTTACAAAATGGAGTATTACTCTGCCATAAAGAATGACAAGATCGATCCATTTAGGTACAAATGGAGACATCTGGAGGATATACTAATAAGTGAAATCAATAGACCACAGATAGACAATTTCCGGATCTTCTCTCTGGCATGAACATCTGTAGATGCAAATGAGTTCTAGAAAGTAGGACAGCTTTTATAGAGTGGAATATTTCTATAGGAAACTTAGTGTGGGAATGTGATGAGGGGAAGGAATAAATATGATACAGAAAGAAAATAAAAGAGCATGTATAAGGGGGGACGAGGGGGGAGTGGGTAGGGATATGGGTAAAAATGAGAATTAACTTGTGGCATATACTGGTACAAATTTCCCAATGTTATATGTGATTTTGAGATGTATATAAATTTTACCAATAAAGAATTCAATTAAAAAAAAAAGGAAACTAGAGGTAAGATTGCTGCTTCTTGCCTGCAACAAATTGATTTCTTTCTCCTGGCCTGCACCACTTTGCCTTTGAACTATCTGACTGTGAATTACCATAACATTTTTACTATATATTTTTTTCCTGGCAGGATTTTGATATGTGACAAGATTTATTTTCTCCACAAACTTGCAAAGTAATTTTCTGAGTATTATATCTCTACGTTTTACCAAAATAAAGTATTACAATATTTACCAGGCATAACTGCATTTCCTATAGATCACATCAACAAAGGAGATAAATTTTAGGTTCTTTTAGTGATATGACTTATTTGTGATTTCTTTTAATTTGTGGGAGATCAACCCACACAACCATCTATTTACTTTCTTTACTATGGTTCTTGTGAAGTAACAAGGGTTTTTATCTCCATGTAGGATAATGTGAAAGAGATACAGACTTTATTTCAATTTTGAACTGCTAAAATTCTATCAGAATCACAGAGGCTTTATCTGATCTTTCAGATAGAAAAGCATCTGTTCTTACAGGCTTTCAGAGTTTTACTTAAACTGCATTTTCCAAAAGTATGTATATTCCTTTGTAATATAATGTTCAACAAACTTTCATGATCAAGACTCAGTTAAGGAGATTTTTTAAAAAAATAAGATTTGTGTCTCCCCAGAGATTATCATCCATTAGTACAGAGAGACCTTTCAAGTGTCCTCAAGTGACTCTTAAAGTCAGGTCAAGAAAATCTGACTCCACTGGCTGGCACTTCAGAGTTCCATCCAGGTGTCATATGGGATCACCTGCTTCTAAAGGAGGTAACGTCCTCCAAAGGGTATGCTATGGCAGGAAGATAACCTCCTCCCAACACAATGACCCTTGCCCAGAAGTTAAGAAAAGATCAATGTACAATTTTCAGATTAAGAACCATGTGGAGAAATGAGAAAGGAAACTTGGAACTGAAAGGTTAACTCTTAAGTCCACAATCTAATTCTTGTGATTCAAGTGTGCAAACATCAAAAATAATACAATTCTGAACCATTTGGTAATGGGCTTCCAGGGTGAACCCAAGTCATTTTTGACTTCTTTATATGTCACTTTTGCATTAGTATCTTGTTTCCTCAGCAGTGCACATTAGAACCTAACACTGTGCCATCTGTGTAGGAAGGACTCAATCAATGTTGAACAAAAGAAGCACGTTGAGAAATAGAGTGGATATTTTAGAAGAAAGGACAAAGCTAATAGTTTCCATTTACATTTTAAAAAATTTCCCTATCGATTTTAATTAAGCTCTTGCTGAGCTTGCAAACTTAAAGAGAATTTTCATGGTGAAACATGTTAAATCATTTCCCTGTTTTTCACATTCTTAGTAGATAAAAAATCAGAGACCTAAAGATTATAATACACATACTCAAATGATGGTTTATTAAACAATCCTTCATCTACCTGAGACAAGAAAAAGCTATGAAATAAAAATATTGGAATGTGTTTTTGATGCAAATAGGAAATAGAATAGCTCTTCTAGTGAACCATGTTGAATCTTTCTTAGGTTAATATTTTTTCATGCTAGTAAAGTATTTATTGATCTTGTGTCTCTTTTCAGACACCAGTTTCTAAGCTCTCCCACTGGAGATTTGGAAATCTTATTCCATTTCCTTCAAAATACAGTGTCTTTACAAGAAAGTACTATTATTTACCTCAGGAAAACAAATCAATACTATTATGGAATAAAAGAAATATTATTTTCCTCTGGTTCTTTGAAATACAGATGTTATAATTAATATAAACACTTTATATCACAGAAACTGTGGCAACCTAATTTTCAGAGCTATAACCAATAATACTGTTCAGATGGAAATCTGGATGGTATTTTAGTTGGTATTCCACCAGAAGTAATTACATGACTATAACATGAGTCATATTCTTGGGATTTTTTATCTCATGACAAGTAAAAATCCTCATGATGCTTAGTAGAATCTTAGTGGAATCTGGAAAAGAAAGGAACAATTAAAGAGCAATGGAAACAAAATGGTACTTTTCTAGTACACTGTGAATTGCCATCACTCAATTCTCTTGGAATTTATAAAGTTTGAATATGACTAATCAAAATTTCAAACAGTTCCTGCTACAATTAATGGAGATGAAATATATTCAGAGCGGGTGTTAATAAATAGGTGCTGCTACTGATCCTAAATTGCTATTGACACACTTGTTTGATCAAAGAACATAGCTCAGGTATGATGCTCCTTTCTCCTTTTTATTTATTCTTTCTGCAAATACCAAAACAGACTCAAGCCTGGCCAGCATATTTAAACATTTAGCACTGAACATTCATAATAACTATAACTCTCATGGAAAAGTGAACAATTTATAATCTATTAAATTTTGGAAAACCTCTGAAAACTAACATAGAGTTGTTTGTTTTCACCTTAACAGCTTAAGTTGTTGTAGTTGCTGGATTCGATTGGGCAAGAGTTGAAAATACATTAAGCTACTTGCACAGGTTTTGTTCTTAAAAATATAGCATTTTCTTCAAGCTCTAAACTGGAAGAGTACACCAAAAGAGAAAGATAAGGGGCTGCCTCACCACTTGGGGGCCTTTTCTTTGTGCTGGTCTGAGGGCATGCTTCCCCTTTGATAATAGACACTCATAAATAAAAGATACTGAAGTGGTGGAAAGAGAAATGCTGTGGCTCCACGTTCATTGAGAGAATTTGAAATTCAGTGTGATATCCTTTATGTTGGAGAGTGGCTGAAGATCAGGGTTAATCAATCCTCATGCTTTTAAATTGATAGATGTTTTGATTAGAAGAAATGAAAAATGTGTATCCTTCTGGAACATTTCAGCATGCTTTCCCTCCTCCATTTCATATCTGATGAAATAATAGGGAGAAATGTGGGAATAGTTATCAGCTGCTGGGTCTAATTAGGAGTTGGTCAATAGCAAACATCCAAAACCAAAAAAAAAAAAAAAAAACCAAAACACCTATTTTATTTTTTGGTTTAAATATATTTTATTTTATTACAAGCTTTGGTATTTTAGCCCCTAGAGTGAGAAATGTATATTTTATCTCTATCTTATTACAAAATCAGACCATAGAAAATCTAGGTCATAATTGTTGTTATTAATACACTGCAAAAATGCCAAGCATTTTTATTTGACCTTTCACAGCTCTCTTCCACATCCTTCCTAAGTTTATTTCTGTCTCCTTCAGATTGTCCTAACTATAGAAAACAGAAATCTCTTTCTATCTTGTTAAAATTAATTCTTAAATGACCTTGGACAATCTTTTATCATTCATGAAGAATAATACACACCTGTTTCAGGCTGTCACAGTCTCTCAGGCCTTTTTTGCTAATTGCAGCTGCGACTTCATCTTATAAATTACTTCCGTCTCCCTAGAAAGAAGCATCTGTTCTCTAGGAGCTTCCTATCAACTAGCAAGCCCTCGCCTTTGGATCCAGGATTCTGTCCTTCCAAGAATTTATGAATGTTTCTTTTTAAAAATGTCATTTGACTGTACCTTAATGAATGATAAGTTTGAGTCATTTCTACTCAAATGGACACACCTTCAGGAGATATTCATAAGTGAAATAAATAGGTCACAGATGTGTAAATATTATGTCTGTTCTCTAGTATGAGAAACTGAAAATGTTAATGAGTTCTAGATTGTATGATGGATATTGTTAAATAGAAAATATTCAAAGGGAAATGTGATGTGGGATGAGTAATGAGGGGTAAAGAAAAATGTGATGGGAATAAAAAAAGGAAACAGAGGTTTTATATATTTAGGGGGCTAGGGGTTGTGGGGTGGGTGAGGGAATGGGAAAAATAATTAAATCATGCCATATACTGGTACAAATTCCCAACATCGAATGTGATCATGATGTGTATATACAATATACCAATAAAGATAAAAATAAAAATGAATGTCATTTGAAATCTAAAATGAGATTTCATTCACTGTCATATTTTAATAACAGAAATAAATGTACTGTAAAATTGTCTTAAATATCCTGAGTAGAATGAATAATAAACAGTATATGAAAAATTGCAAGATGTCAAACTTTGAAACCCACAATAACACTTCTAATTCATGTTTAAATTATATTTTTTGTTTGTTTTCCTTTGGGTACAAGAGATTGAACTTGGGACCTTGCACTTTCAAGGAAGGCACTGAAACCACTGAGCTAAATCCCTATCCCTAAACGATTCCCTTATGCAAATCTAAGTTAGGTAGAAATACCATAGGCCAAGGTAGGTCATCGAGGGAGTCCATATAGAAGATGGGAACACGTTCCAATGTGGTTGGCAGTGCATCTGTCCAAGGTTAGGCCTCAATACAAAGATGGAATAACTAGTTCTACATGGTGTGTCAAGAGATAAATATTGCCGGGTGTGGTGGCTCATGCCTGTAATCCTAGCACTTGGGAGGCAGAGACAGGAGGATTGCTGAGTTCGAGGCTTTCCTGGGCTACATAGTGAGCTCAGGGCCAGCCTGACCTGCAAAATGAGACCCTGTCTCAAAAAAAAAAAAAAAA
>PVIC010049789.1:0-13030 GCA_004025085.1 Thryonomys swinderianus | reverse complement strand
TCTATTTTTACTTCTTAGTCACCATGAACTAAATATGTATGTTCCCCCTTATGCCATCATGACCCACATACAGTACAGGCCCAAAGCCAAAGGGCCAAGTGAGCACAAAACACCATTCCCTTACTACATTGGTTGTCTGAAGTGTTTGTTCACAGAGTGGTAGAAAGCTGCTACTGAAAATTAGTGCCAGGAGTGAGGTTGTGCCTGATGTGCTTAGAAGCCTTTGAAGGAATTTGGGAAAAGCTGGAAGAACTGTGACAGAGAAAATCTAAAATGCCATAGACCCAGGTGTTGAATCTAGTGGGGGCTAAGAAGATCAGAATACTGATTTTAAAAAAAAAGTAAAGACTGATCTTGAAGTTTCAGATGGAAGAAAGGACTCAAGTTGAAACTGGGCTGAAGACCACCTTTTCACACTGGCAAAATCTTTTTAACATGTTCTGTCTGTGCCCCCAAGACTGTGTGTGAGAATGAGTATAAAGGTCTATTGCAGAAGAAAGTTCAAGCAGCAAAACACTCACTGTGTGGTGCAGGTATTTGCTACTTGTGCAGAATTTACTGTGAGAATTGGGAGTAAAGGAACAGAACAGAAAAATTAGGAAAACTTGGCATTAAGCAGTAAAAAGAACATTTTTAAATGGGCGCTGAAGGAGAGTACAGTTGCTAAGAGACGTGACATTGTGTCACATAGAGTATGCTCATTTATCAGATCAAATTTTATTTGAAACTAGGATGCTACACTGTATATCTTAAAGGAATGCATTGGATTGTGAGTAACTTGTTCTACAAGTGTTCCACAAGACAAGTGGTATGGCTTGTAGACTGTCATAGGTGGGGCTTGCGAGCTCAGATGATCTCTCGAGTGTTTGATACTGGAAGAGGGGGTATGGTAGTGGTTTAGTTCTGGGTCTGGATGAATGGATTTACTAAACAGGGAAACTCCATGACACCATCAATAGGTTTGTAGCTTGGAGAAAATATAAGGAGAGAGAAGGCAGTCACTGCCTTATTGCCTGCTGTGCCATGGACTGTTTCTCTGCTGTGTCATCAGCCTTTGGAGCCTGCAACTATGGACTGAAACACCTACAAAACTGTGAGCTCAAACCTCTCTTCCTTTAATTTTGGGAACTGGGCATTTTGGCTCAGCAGTGCAGCAGTGGGAAAAGACAAGGAAATGTTTCATATAAAATTTAATCTGATAAAGGATCATATTGCAAGTATGTGACACTGGATGTCACATGATCTCAACTGAGCCACTGAGTGGCTTTCTCACTGAGATTGGGTGATCATCCCAGCAGCATGGGGTTGTGGAGAAGGAGGCAGAGAAGTCCTTCACTTCAAATCAGATTGGCGAGATACGGGAAACTGCAGAACTTTTTAGAAAAGTGCCATCTAAACGATGCTGTAGTTGTGCAGATGATGAATCTGTTTAATAGCAGTGAAAAGTTACATTTCCACAAGATCCTCAAAAGGAGGCAAAAGCAACTGTTTGAATAGACTGTTAAAGCTGCATGAAAATAAAAAGATTCCTTTGAGCTAATAGTGATTACATTAGTGAAAGCCATCCTACACAGTAACCCATCTCACCAGCCTGGGATGTTTTCAAAGGTAAGTGCATGTCAATTTGTTTTTCTTTATATTTTGGACTTTATTATTTTGCATTGTGTTACATTATTGTAATCATTTTATATGAATATTTTTGGTAATGGAACAAATCATCAGAGTTTCCATTATGATGGAGGGAACTTCCTTTGATACACAGATGCTTTGGGTTACAAGCAAGTTTCCCGAACCCTCCCTTTGGAAGGTTTGGTCTCCAGCCACGGCACTGTTGGGTGGTAGCAAAACTTTTGAACAAGGGATCCTAGTGGAAGGTTCTTAGGTAACTGGGAACATGCCCTCTAAAGAGATACTGGGACACCAGTACCTCTTCTCTCTGGTATTTGCTTCCCAGCCATTTAAGTGGCCACCTATGCTGCAAACATGCCAGGATAATATTGCCTTTTTGAGTGCAGTCCCCAAAACAGTGGCCACTTAACAAAACCTCTAAGACAGACAAGCAACCAGTTCCCTTGGGCAGAAATACTGCAGATCACATTTAGGCAGAGTGTTTCAGTGCTTTCAGAGTTTTCCCTTCTGTGGAGACTAGTAGGGCCCTAGGCAAAACTTTTCTGTTAGTTCGGGTGCTGCAGTGACAATGGCAGAACCTCAGCCAACTTGCGAATATACATGACAGAAGTACATCGTGAAGCCCACCAAGGCTTTGCCTTACTAGTGCAGCATGACCTCACCTACCCTGACGGAAGTATTCCTGACTTGCTTTTCAGCTCAGGAGGCAATCTCTTGAATCCTACAGGAATGAGCTTGGAAGTTTAATCTCGCAGAGCCTGTGGAGACTTCAGCTCTTTATTGCAACCTGGGAGAGACCCTCACATAGGTCCCCACATAAGTCCACGGTTCTTCCACAGAAACTTGAGATAATTTTGTTTTAATCCATTAGCTTTTACATTAACTTATTAAGCGGCAAACAATAATACAGATAGTATGACTATAAGAGCTGATTTGCCTAAGGCAGACCCCATTTGTACTTGCTAGTCCAGAGTGATTGTGTATACTATGCACTTTGCATTTTTAGAGCATCCCATACTGGATATGATTTGCTCTGTTGCCAGCTTCCGTTGAGAAAAGACATACTTATGAATTTATTTTCATGATAGGAAATACTCTGTCCACCAACCTTAGCTAAGAATTTAGTTGAAAGCAGTTTTCCCTTCAGAGGATAATTAACAGACTAAAAAGACTTCTAATAAATTTCCCTTCAGAGGATAATCATTAACAGACTAAAAAGACTTCTAATAATTTATGATAGAGGGAAAATGATAATGGGTGGAAAGTATAGCAATCCCATGAGTGTTTTTCCTGAAACTTTATGTCCAAAAAGCTACTGTCTAGATCTCTGCCAGCTTTCTAAATGACAGGAGAAATTTCTGAAACACCTTTCCCTTCTTAGGTAACTGGCCACTTAAATGGCTGGGAAGCAAATACCAGAGAGAAGAGGTACTGGTGTCCCAGTATCTCTTTAGAGGGCATGTTCCCAGTTACCTAAGAACAAGTTAACACTTGTCTGGAAAATTGTGAACTAGATTACCCAAATACTTTGGAATTAGAATTTAACTTGTTAGCATCTGGTTAAGGAATCAGTAAAAGTTCCATGAATGTTGGACTTCTGTCAGTCCAATGCCAAAGTAACTACAAAACATACACTACTGTTAAGATTTTTGACTCACAGATTTCATTAACAAAGTAGAAAGAGAAGTGTGATCTTCTAGAACCAAAAGTCCTTATGAAACACTTAAGTCCCTCCAATAAACATTAGTTTTTTAAACTTTTTGTCTTGAAGTAATGATTCACAGAAAGTTACCCAAACAAAACCATAGAGAACGCCTATGTAATTTTCACCCAGCTTTCTCCAATGATAGCATCTTCAATCAGACTAAATTGGCCAAACCAATAATACCATGGCACTGCCACAACATTAACTACAGATCTTACTCTAATTTCTCCACTTTGTACCTGAATTTAATTTTAGTTGTATGTGTAATTCTGTAAAATCTTACGGATGTAGATCCATGTAACCATTACCATGAAGACATTCAGTCTCCCACCATCACAGACTTCTCATTCTATCCCTTATCCTGCCTATAACTCATGTATTAGTATCATTTTTTCACCATTGACATATAAGTGAAATCCTATATATCAGAGACTGGCTTTGTTACATAGCGTAACACTTGAACTCGTGACCTCCATCTAAGTTACTATACGTATCAACTAGTTTTGATTCTTTTTATTAAGTAGTATTACAGTGTTCGCTCGTGGGAGGAAATTCGGGCCATACCTTAAGGGCTGAATATGTATAGATGGTTGCATGTACATGTTTTCATTTCTCAGTGGCATAATTTGAGGTTGTATGTTAAGTACATAAGAATGCCAAACTGGGGCCGGAGATTTAGCTCAGTGGTTCCGGCGCCTGCCTCACAAGCGCAAGGTCCTGAGTGCAACCCTGGTGACCACATACAATGCTGGGCGTGGAGACTCACACCCACCAGCCATCAATACCACATACCACAGTGCCGGGTGTGGTGGCTCACGCCTGGAATCCCAGCACTCGGGGGGCAGAGACAGGAGCATTGCTAAGTTCGGGGTTTGCCTGGGCTACGTAGTGAACTGAGGACCAGCCTGAACTACAGAGCGAGACCGTCTCAAAAGAAAAAAAGAATGCCAAACTGTTGCCCTGAGTGACTGTTGTTTCACATTCTGTCATTAGTGTGAGAAGGCCAGTTGCTTTACATTCCCAGCACTCAGTATTGTATCTTTCATTTTAGGCATTCCGGATGGTTATGCCCCGTCCAGTTTATTTTTTGGTACCAGATAGCAAACTCAGGACTTTGTGCTTGTAAGGCAGGCAGCAGAACCACTCTGAAGGATGTTTAGTGCTATTCTATGGCTTGATATTTCCCAGATAACTAATGATTTCATCATCTTTTCATCTTCATCTTGTATGAATGTTAAGTATATATAAGCGTTTCTTCTAAAGCATGAGTTTGGTCTACCCTGTCTTAAAGGTACTTATTTTCTTAAATCTAGATTTGTATCTTTGGTCAGGTTTAGAAAGTTTCTAGCCATTATTTCTGATATTAGTGATTCTACAACGTATCTAGGTTTTTTGGAATATTTTCAGATGCCTTTTTCCTACTTAAATGTTTCATAAGGCAATAGACGTATTTAGTTCTGAATGTACCATTTGAATAACATTTGTAAGCTCTGGTTCTGTGTCACCTTAGTTTTCAAAGGCGTTGCTAGGCTCTCCTGCTGTGCTGTGTAGATGGGTGACTCCCAGGCTAGCCTCAAACCTATGGATTAGTTTACTTATGGCTACTCTGTTGATTATGTAAATGCTATGCATGGCCTGTTTGTGTCTGCCCAAGACTACGATGATTTAAAGGCTTGCCTTTCTCAAACTCCCCTTCTGCTGTTCCTCACACTGGGGGGGGGGGGGCAAGTACTGCTACGTAACATTTGCTTTCTTAACTCTAGAGATGAAGTTGTTTCCATGCTGTTCACCTGCAAATAGGATGTTATAATCACAGAGAAGCTTTCCTTCCGGGTCACACTTTTCCCATTGCTTGGGTTCATGAGAGGAGGGTTTTTTCTTCACTTACTGCATCTGCTGATGTGTTCAGGTTGTGGGCTTCCCTTGCATTTACGCCAAGTGGAAAGAAAACAGAAGGAAGCAAAGCACAATAAGGAAACTTGAGCCTCTTCATTCCTTAATGACAGATCACTTAGGTCACCTTTTCTTCCGTTTGAGGCCTTGTAGTGCCTTGTTGTTTCTATCAAAGTTTTTACTAAACAGGGTTGGGTGCGTTTATGTGAACTTGAAATCCCAGAAGCAACCTTTCAGAAATAGTTTAAATAGAAATGGGGAAACAAGATATTTAAACATAAATATGAAGCAGTATTTGAAAGAAAACTAATGTTTATCACTTAGGTTTATGTGGTAGATGTTTCCAACAGTGTGAAAAACAAGGTATTTCACTATAGATCAGCATGCTTAGCCCACAGCAGAAAGGGACTCACTGTAGTACTTGAAATAAAAAAGATGTATCTTCAGTTCTGATAAATTTTCATTGTTAAAATACTGCTTTTATCTCAGTCTGCTAGTTTTGTAATACTGTCTTTTGGGGCAGTAGTGGGGATCAAACTGCAGCCCTGCTGCTTGCAAGGTAGGTGCGGTGTCACCGAGCTAGACCCCCTGGCCCCAATATCTCTTATTTCATGTCATTCAGTTCATCGCATCTACTAACATTTAAATAAATTTTTATTTCAGGAATAGTGTTAATCGATATTTTTTATCCGTTCTTGTCTCATCCTCATTTATGGATTTTAATCCAGTGTTTTTCAGCATTTAAATAAAGATAAAAATGAAATTAAATAAATATAAACAAACTCTGGCCACCCATGGCAGGGCACACCCTTAATCCCAACACTTGGAGGCTAAGGCAGGAGGATCACTGCCAAGTTGAAGGCCAGCCTGAACTACATAGGCAGATCGTGTCTAAATATATACTTGCACACATACTCATTATCTCTCGTCTGGTTAGGAATTCTGCCACATGTTGATGCCTGGCCTTGCGCTTTATTGTGTTGAACTTTGTGAGATCGTCTTCCAAATACGTTTTCTGCTGCAAAGCTTCTGTGTATGACTTGCTTGTGGATAGAAGAGCTTCCCTTAGAGAAATTTTTGTATTGTTTTTTGACTTTTGAAACATTGTTTTGTTGAGTGGGACTCCCCTCGGGTGGACAGTGGAGTGGCTTTCGTGTTCCCAGGCAGCCAAGCCTGCACTGGGTGCCTCGGTTTCCAGTCACGGCCTGGAATGAGAAAGTTGTTTCCTTTCTGACCTCTGGTGAGTGGATTCGGGCTTTTCAGTCTCATGTTACAGACTTTCTCAGTTCTTAATGTAGCCCTATCTTATTCTGTACTATGGCAGCACCTTCAGTGCCTAACATGCATTCTCTGACATCACTGAGGCCATTAACTAATTTATCTCCACATCCCATTCTGGTTCTTTTCACAGGCAATATGATTTAAATTTAAATTTCTGTCATGTTGCAGTTTTTCTTCAGAATGTTTTTAACTAAAAGGATTTTGCTAACATGTTTGTGTCTTTGGTTCTCATGATCAGTCTGTATCTAAGAAACGTTTTTCACAAGTCATTTTTACTTAGCATTCACAAAGCCCTTGTAGCTAAATGGCATTATTTCCATGTTACAGGGGAGGAAGCTGTTTGAGAGTTCGTACTTTTCATAGCTACTGCTGTTCAGTAGTGGGTCCAGAATTTAAACTGAAGGACTTTAATTTGCACCTGCATATTTACTTTTAATTCATGTTACGCTCTTTTGCTCTTTGACAACCAAATTAGCCGGATATTGTTCCAAAGAGTGTGCAGTCTAAAATTCATCTAAACATCCCTGACAATTACTGTATGATGCGTATTGCTTTGAGAATCTTCTCATTTTTAAACTATAATAATGAGTTTTGTTCCTAAATGAAATTATCTGTGGCCATACTCTCTACACTCCCCTGATCTCAGAAGCTAAGCAGGGTCGTACCTGGTGGGAGCCCTAAATGTAACCAGTTTGGAGGAAGTCATGGAATTGTCCAAGGGGCTTTGTTCATTTTTCCTCCCAGAACTGCTTCATGCTCAGAAGCATTAGACTTGTGATCAGCAGGTGCTGTCCCAGGGTAAAAGTTCTCCTTGACTAAATGGAGAAGTGTTTCTGCCTAGCCAGTTTCCAGGTGTACCTTCCATGGCAAGCACTACACACCATGAGAACTGCTGTGCTAATGGCAGATGTATTTAATAGACCATCTGAGCATCACCTGCCAAGTAGAGTACTCTGACATTGTCTTTTAAGATGCATTTGAAGGCATTTCTTGTACCAAACCATGCAGACTTCCTCACGGAGGCAGCCACGCTCCTGAGCAGTTCATGCTGGACGAAAGGTCTCGGGCACAGACAAGCTAACTTCCCCTCTGCTTCATAGCAGGCAGTTCAGCACTTTCGTACGTGGCTCTGCTTTGGCCGGTTGCTCTGACGGTAGCGGCAGCAGTTTCAGTTAAGTGTTGAGCTGTAGCGCCGCCCGGGAAGCATCTGTGTGGTGACTGGCCGCACTCGGAGTACGTTTGGGTGTCACTGTTTGCTGGAGTTGAGTTTGGCTGTTGCTTAAAGTACTTAAGACTTGGGAGTCATGCCGTTATGGGGAATTCAACATGTCCTACCCATAAGCATAAAAATACTAGTGAGGTTAAGGGATGCTCTTGTATCACTTCTTAAACCCATAGGCCTCATAGACTTCCCAAGGAAAGTTTTTTTCATGCTGTCCTGTTAAAAAATTCTTTAGTTCAATTCTATTGAATTCACAAGATATTATAGAATAGAAAGTGAGACTGCATATGTCATTTCTCATACAGTGTTTTCTCAAAAGGCACATTGTGCACCCAGCATTGTACTCAATGTCACTGTATTATATAGCTAATAATGGCTAAAGTGATTAAATTTTACAGTATACATACTTTACCCTAACAAAATATTTTAAAATTTTGGGCCAGAGATTTAGCTCAGAGGTTCTGGCGCCTGCCTCGCAAGCCCAAGGTCCTGAGTTCGATCCCGGTAACCACATAAAATGCTGGGCATGGAGACTCACGCCCACCAGCAATCAATACCACATACCACAGTGCCGGGTGTAGTGGCTCACGCCTGTCATCCCAGCACTCCGGAGGCAGAGGCAGAGGCAGAAGGATTGCTGAGTTGGCGGCAGCTTGCCTGGGCTCAGGACCAGCCTGAACTACAAAGCGAGACCCTGTCTCAAAAAAAAATTTTTTTTTAATTTCATACAAAGCCATCTGGAGGACCTATCTATAGGGCGTGGCATTTTGCCCATTATTTTAAAAGAACTAATTACACCAGACACTGGAAATATTTGTTGCCATGCCAGTGTGCTTCTGAGTTCAGGGTTCTAATTTATTCAATGTATTGTTTTTTGTTTAATACATAAGACACAGAAGGCTCTGAGTCAACATTGGAAAACCAATGGTGAATCCTATAGGGAGTCTGTTTGCGAAGAACTTAGTCTGTGAGGCAGTGATACAAAGAAATAGTTAACATCAGGAAACAAACTGAGCCATGATAGAAGTTAACATTTTTGAGATCGTGAGAGAGACTATAGAAGATGCTGAAGGATAAACAGGAGCCAGCAAAACTGAAGTTGGCTGAGCAGTGCCACGGGTGGGAGGCCGCACACACCAACATCCAAGGCGGGAGGAGACTGACAGGCGTAGGTCAACAGCGACCATCTGTTCTTATTACACCGTCCCTGCGACTCTGTTACCTGGGGTTCTGGAGGAAAGCGCACGCTCGCCAGGTATGGATGCAGCTTTGCTATTCCGTGACAAGTGCTTAACAATCTAGGACTCTGTTTGCTTTTTAATTTTGATAAGCTTATCCTTCCTGATGAGGCATCGCTCCACACTGACGGCTCGTTGTGTGGAGAGAAGGGTCTCCGGGTGTCCAGCTGCCGTGGTGGTGTGGTACCGAATTTGGGCCAAAAGGCACTAGAGATGATGAGTTGGTAAAACTTCTGCCTTCTCTTGTAAGCCATGTGATGACAGGTATTTCTCCACACCCTTCTTCTTTTTGTAAAAGAGGAATGTTGTGATGGTCAAATGAGATTCACACATTTAAGATAGTATTTGGAATTTACTCAATCATTTATTATGATATTAAAAAAGAACCTTGAGAGCCGCGGATTGAAGTTCAGTGGTAGTCCCGAATTTAATCCCTGGTACCACAAGAAGAAAAGGTCAGCTCGGAGCCCATCACTTCTTCACTCCTTGGTTAGGCTGAAGACCTACAAACTTTTTTAGTGTGAGAAGAGGTGGACTACTTGCCAAGAATTCACTAGGGCTTGCAGACTTCTCGCTTTGCTGACTAGAATAAAACCTAGGGATTCTGACCAGTTGCTGGAATAATTCATCATGCAAGGAGCCAAGAAACAGTAACATTCAGGGAAGAACACCCCAAAGCTTTGCTCTTTCTGGAGGAAAGTTTAAAGCCCATCCTCACCTTTTCTTTAAGCAATGCCTGAGTCTGAGTAAGAGCACAGCCAGATGCAGGACCTCACCTCACTCCTCACGCTCAGGGGAGGGTGTGCACCTGCTGGCAGGTTAAAAGGAAACGGAAGTTACCGGGTGGAGCTTGTCGGAATGTAGCTCACCAGCAGCAGACCTGGACAGAATCGGTTTTTCTCTTGTCTCTTTTTTTCCTGCACAGAAGGGAGTTAGGATCCCAGGCAGTGCAGCCTTCATATTGAGATAAGAATGAAAACTGTGTGCAGGAACAGCAAGACTAAAGAGAACCAGCCCTTGGCTTATTATCCCTGGACCGTTAAATGAGAGAAAAGAAAAATTACTATTTCATTGAATTTCTTGAGTTTGATTACCTGCAGCTTAACACAATGAAAAGAGCGAAAATTGACCACCCTGGCCATAAAAGCATTTTCTGCAGTTAAAGGTAAAACTGATAATGTAACAACGGCTATTGTGTTGAAAGAGTCCCCTCTGAATGAGGGGTATAGGAAGGTTAAAATCATAAAAAAGGAAAGTGTTCTTCAAATTGAAGTGTTTTTATTAGGATACTAATAAATGCAAATAAAAAAACCCATACAGAAAGAAAATCCCTCCAAAATGATACTACACGTTAGGAAAAGAGTTCAGTGTATACAAAATGTAAACATTTGCCCTGGAACTTCCCATAGATGGCACAGTCCAGAAAGACTTATTTGGAACCAAAAGAAAGGAAAAAAGGTCTATTAAATCTCTAACAGCAAACTTGCCACATTGAAAGCACAATCAGGATATTCGATGTAGAAAACTACACGGCTCCTCCTCGGGCCGCGGGAACAGGGCCAGTGCCCACGGACGCGGAGGGCTGGAGCGTGGGGCCTGCCAGGAGGTGGCTGCCACGCGCTGTGCTTCTTCACATTTACCTTGACGGATTACAGAAATATACAGTATAGGAAAGCCCCACTGGAGCCAGGGGTGGGAGGTGAAATATTTATTGCTTAGGAAATGCTTCAGGTGAAGGCATCAAGTCAGTTCCTTGAATTTACAGAGAAAGGACTAAGAAGATGCCCTCTTCTGTGCAGAAAATGGGGACTCATAAACCTCCATGGGTGGGCAAGTACAAACCAGGTGCTGATCTCCGTATATGTCATCAATCCGGGCAATGGTTGGCCAAAACTTGTTCTCTGGTTTCACAAAGGGCTGGAAAAGACACACAATGGCAAGGATGTGGGGAGGTCTGAGGGTTTTCTCTTGGGGGAAGAGGTTATAGTGATAATCCCATAGCCCCGGATTTGCTCCCAAGAGCAAATCCACTCTGTCCTCTTCTTTCAAAACACCCCACTCAATGCCGGGCATGGTGGCTCATGCCTGTCATCCCAGCACTCGGGAGGCAGAGACAGGAGGATTGCTGAGTTCGCGGGGGCTTGCGTGGGCACCATACTGAGCTCAGGGCCAGCCTGAACTACAAAGCAAGACCCTGTCTCCCAAAAAAGCAAAAAACAAAAAAAACAAAAAACCACCCCACTATCATGAGCTTTGGTGATGTGCCTTTCAGACCCCAAAGAGAAGGAACACTAGCGGGGCTAACTCCCTGTTGCACAGTGGTAGAAAACGTGTTCATCCACGGGGCAGGGCTCCTCTTATGTGTGTCTTTTGAGACAGGGTCTCGCCCTGAGGTTGCGGCTGGCCTCAAACTTGTGGGGGCTCCTCCAGCTCTGTCTCCCTCCCAAGTGCTGGGATTGCAGGCGGGAGCCAGCGCGCCTGGCTCCAGCTCAGTTTTTGTTCGGGTACCTAAGGATGGAGGGCTCATCACCAGACTGACTTCAGATCCCAGAAAACCAGTACCTTGGCTCTGTCCCTCACCGTGTCACCCACTTTCCATGACGAGACTAGGGGGAACCAGGAGCTAGAGCTGGCACTTTCAGCTTCAGGGGACTTACGAGTGGGAATGCTGCCACCTCTCTGGAATAGGGCCGATCCCAGTGGGAAGATGTGACGCAGGTCAGGGAGTGCGGAGCCATCTGAAACCAACACGGGGAGAGGGGGTCAGAGCACGCACTGCCTTCTCCGCCCCGCACCTCGACTGTCACCCGTGGCAGAGTACATTTACTGATTTGTGTATGTTGAGCCATCCCTGTGATGAATCCTACTTGGTCGTGGTATATAATTTTTTTTTTTTCAGACAGGGTCTCGCTTTGTAGTTTAGGCCCTGAACTCAACTATGTAGCCCAGGCAAGCCTCAAACTCAGCATCCTCCTGCCTCTGCCTCCCAAGTGCTGGGATTACAGGCGTGAACCACCACGCCCAGCATTGTGGTATGTGGTACTACTGATTGCTGGTTGGCGTGAGTCACCATGCCCGGCACTGTAGGATGTGGTTACCAGGGATCAAACTCAGGACCTTGTACTTGCTAGGCAGGTACTGGAGCCACTGACCTAAATCTCTCAGCCCGTGGTACATAATCTCAATGATTTGTTGTATTTTGTTTGCCAGTACTTTACTGAAGAATTTTGTGTCTGTTTTCTTTAGGGAGATTGGCTTTCAGTTCTCTTTTTCAGTTGGGTCTTCCTCTCATTTTTGGTAACACAGTAATACTTAGGAATGATTCTGGGAATACTGCTGCTTCCATTTCAGTTTCATTAAAGAGCTTGAGAAGTAGAATTTTTGTAGAATTCACCACTGATCCCCTCAGGACTGGAGCTTTTCTTTGGTAACTCATATAAACTAAGAATCTGTCCATTTCTTCTGCTTTCCATCTTAATAGAATAAGGTTCTTGAAATAGTTGTTGAAGGTCTGTGGTGATCTTTACCCTTTTCATTCTTAATTGATGGATTTGAGTCTTTTATTTCCTTGTTTTGGAAATGTAGAAATTCCTCAAGGTATGACTAGTGGGCTAAGGATTTAGCTCAGTGGTTCTAACGTCTGCCTCTCAAGCACAAGGTCCCAAGTTCAATTCCCAGTACCACATTCCACAATGCCAGGTGTGGTGGCTCATGCCTGTAATCCCAGTACCCAGGAGGCAGAGGCAGGAGGACTGCTGAGTTTGAGCCTAGCCTGGGCTACACAGTGAGTTCAGGGCCAGCCTGAACTACAAAGCAAGACACTGTCTCAAAAAATGAAAAACAAAACAAAAAAAACTACTAAGACGAGAGGTTCTCATTGACCCTGACATCCCCCTACTTGGTGTCTTCCTAAGTGAACTAAAGTAAGCATCATACCACAATGATGTATGTAGTGCTCGCTTCGGCAGCACATATACAATGATATATGTATACCCATTTCCTAGTCACACAGTTTCTAAGAGTTAAATCTAACCAATACAGATTTTTTAATACATTAGAGTA
>PVIC010049788.1:0-13026 GCA_004025085.1 Thryonomys swinderianus | reverse complement strand
GTTTTCAGAAAACTGCATGTTAGAAACCAATGATCTGGTTAAACTTGGTAGCAAACTGGCTGTGTTTCATCGTGTAGTCTGAAATGTTTTACAATCCCTGGGGCCTGGTGAAGAAAACATTTTGATTTAGCATGACGACATAAACGGTCAGACTATGCTTCAATCCATATATTCACTGAAACTCTTGTCCACTGATGTTCTTTGAAAATTAAGACTGATACTAGGAGTTTCTGGAGGTCTTGCTGAAATTATAAATAACTGACAATTCTGAGACTTAAGACTAGCTATATTTCTGAGGTAATAGATTTTCCCCTTCCTTCTAGTTTAAGCAGGCGGCCATATTAGTAGAAATTTGAGACACGGTTGCCGTAACCTATAGGCTCTGAGACTCTGCGTAGTCAGGACTCTGCATTATCAAGTAGGGGAGGACTAAGAACCTTCGAAGTGATCCGTCCGTCCAGTTCCACCTGCCGGAAATGTACTGATACACCCAGAAGTGAAGCACGGCCTGGTTGAAGCGGCAGGAGAACCAGGCTCAGAATCCTCAGGCTGCGGCTCCTGGTTCAAAGGCCTTTCATTTTACATCGCACATTCTCGTACCCGCTGCGTGTATTATCTTAATAAATATCTGTAGTTTTCCAAATCATTCATTGTAGGGAAAAGATGAATTTCACTTGTTTTCTTCAAAATAACCCTTTCCTGCACTGAAGATTATCTGTTTATAAATGTCATGAAAAATCCCCAACATTCTCGCTAGTGTTGTTGTTGAAAACACTGACTTTGTTTCACCCATTTTATCTGCAGAACTTCTTCCTAGGCTAGCTGCCTGTGGTGCTCAAGTCAGGAAAGTTGAGTCTGCGCCCCAGGATGTCTCTTCTGTGAATAATCTGACTCTGTCTGAGTTGCTTGTTTCAGGATTTCTAAAACGGGGAGATGGTCCGTGTTTCAATGGCTTCTCCTCCTTCCGTTGAAAACGTTTCTTTTCCCATTTGTTAATGAGCAGCTAACATCCCCCAGAGGAAATTCCTGAACATTCTATCAATTTACTTTGCTGTACATGAAGAACTCCTCTCCGTAACTATTTCATGTCTGGAACTTATTTGGATCCATGCATTAAAGTGTCTCGGCCAGCTCTCTGCCCTTCTGCCCCATCGCAGCTTTGCTAAAAGGAGCACTGTCTTCTCGACTGGAAAATACAAAGCTGAAGCATGCAGAAGCCATCGCCGTGAGGGGGCACCAAGCTCTATTAGTGACTCTCGGACCCTCGAGGACCCTCCTTGTGTCCTTCCCCGTGTGGGAAGTCTGTTTTAGTACATGTCAACAGCGCTGCCCTCTCTATTTGGAAAGATTGTCTTAAAGTTGACTTTGCATCCGAAATAGCAATTTACCAAACCGTGCTTCTCATTCATCTTTGAAATCTGATCGTAGCTGAAGATCCAGTTGCTAAGACATCCACAGATGGTGGCGCAAGAGCGGAAAGTGAAGCCCGGCCCTGCGGGTTCTGGCTGTCAGTGCATCCGGTCTGTCTGTCTGTCCATTCTTGATGCTTCTCATCTTAACCTGTTGGGTGTGTCTCTTCTGTGTTGTTCTTTCAGATGAGGAAAGTAAGATTCAGTGCAATTAAGAATTTGTCGACAGTTAGGAGAGGGAGACCCAGCTTTCGAACGTAGCTGCAGCATCCAGTGCCGGGTTCTGAGTCCAGCGTCCCCGACTCTGTGACCCCGTGAAACCCGCTGTGCCAGCCCCTCGCCTGTCGCCGCACTGTTGAAACTGAACCCTGGGGTTGGCGAGACCCAGATGAGTCACTGCCTCCACACTAACTCCAGCCACAGCCGTAAAACAGCTGTGAAGATAACAGTGATGAAGAGGAGGAGGGTGATAAATATGAAACTGGAAGGGGATTTCCACTATGATTAACCCTTCGGTCACAGAGAACAGAAAACACACAGGCAAAGCCAATCTACCCAAAGGTCCATTGAAAGAAAAATGGTTAACCATGTCCAGCGGAGTCAGAAGTCAGCTAAACATTCAGTGAAGGCCCCGGCTTGGTGTAACTGAACCACCTGGGGGTGTTAGTTCCTTTTCTCTCATTGCTGAGACAGTGCCCAGCACCCACAGTTGGGGGGAGGGGTTTGTGGGGCTCAGAGCTCAAAGAGGTTTCAGTCCATAGTCAGCTGTCTCCAGGCAGGGACGGCAAACAGGCCTCGCAGGGGACAAACAAGATGGAGCACACGAAGTAGCAAAGGTGACAGGGGCCTTAGCAGGGCCTTTGCTCCTCTTATCCCAGCCAGACTACCGAGGACTAGGGCGGTGCCACACCAACCACTGGCGTGTAGTGGTTTTGTTATCACACGCCCTTGACCCCAGCATCACACGCTTCAGATCGCATCACCTCCGAAAAAGGCTGCATGAAATTTGAGGAGACACCTAGGCATGAGCCACGGCCCCTGGGAGATGCCAGGTGGGCACAGCGCGGTCCTCAGCTCACAGGCAGCTAAGGAGCCTGGGCAGAGTTGACCTGTGGCGGCCCAAATGCACTCAGTCCTTCTGTGCGGGACGCTCTTCGGTGACAGGGAGCAGATGTGGAACCAGCACTCTCTTTGGCACAGCCACAGGCGCCGCAGCCACGGGAGGACAGTGGACCTGTGAGCTCACGGGCTGAGGCTCTGCTGCGGCAGCGAGCAGGTGCTCGATCAGCCGGAAGATCCCAGAGACAGGCTGCACGGAAGGAGACTGTCACTCTCTCCTCGTCTCCAAGACAGGTCAGAAAACCAGACACGGCCTTCCGGGCCCATTACTGTGACAAGACAGACTTTTTTTTGGCGGTACAGAATTTCAAGCTAGTGTCACCATTATACGTTGAGAAACAGGAAGTACTGGAATAAGGGGACAAGTGCTAGCGGTCACGCTGCCTTAGGGTGCCGGGTCGCTTTCCCCAGGTAACACCCGTGCGTTAACAGACTCGTTTTCACTTGGGGGCCGTAGACGTTGCCGTGGTCCAGGGAAGACTGAGATTTGATTAGTGCTGCTTAAAATCATTCAGTTGTGAAGCGTTTTATACAGCTAACCGGCAGCTGACCAGGAGATAAACAATTACCAGGTTTATCGTGTTATCGTTTTAATGTAGACATCAACTCCTCGTGAGAAATAGTTCTGTTGATATTTAGTTGTCCAAGGCAAAATAGAGACTAAGGGTTGCTTGATAATTTTGCTTCTTCATACATATATTAACCAAGTCTTTGAATAGATACTCATTTGTACATTTTTATCTTTTAGCTTTTATATTTTCCCATTTCAAAAGATCATTTTTAAAGAAATGTCAAACATGTGTGTTCATAGTTGTACGATTTTTTATAGTAGCAAAATTTTAAAATATCTGTAATAGACTCACATAGTCTCCCTCATGAACTTGATTTACCTCTTTTTTTAAGTCTCATTCCTCCTACTCTTCCTAAGTTATTAGTGGCCTCAAGGAAGCCAATTTCTATTATGTAGAGACAAGAATAAATATTAGAAAAACACCAGTTTTTTATGCTGAGCTACTTTTTAACAATGCTTAGAGGCCATTAAAATTTGAGAATCAGTGCTATTATTCTTGCTTTTAAAAACATAATTCTCAAATGATAGATTTCTGAAAGGCATAAATTAAATCCTCTCAGTATCATTAAACTTCTATTATTGTTGCATCATATTTTGAAAAACTCTTATGTTCATGATTAGTCATTGGGGGTTAAACATTTTTATCCCTAAGAAAACATTTCCTTAAGTCCTATCTAATGCTATCTGAAATAAATCCTATGTTATTTCCTATCAATACCTCCTCACTACTTTTCAATAATGCTAGTCTGATACATCTTTCTAAATCTACTTACCATCATCCTTACCCTGTTATTTAATTTTAGAAGCGTCTTTTGTAAGCAGAAATTTCATGATGTGAGAATTTCTTTTGTCTCTCATTATAAAGAACCTCTGTCTGTTTAGCAGGGATTTTATCTATTTCAATTTATTTATGCTGTTTTATATTTGGAATCATAGTTTTATGTAGATTTTTTTCCGTTCGCTTCTGTTGTAGCCATCAGTTATTCTGTGTATATCTTCTAATGTTGAGCAGTGATCTTAGTCTTACTTTGAGCCCTGTAGGAATTACATTTAAATATTTAGCACATGGGGCCGGAGGGTTAGCTCAGTGGTTCTGGTGCTTGCCTTGCAAGCTCAAGGTCCTGAGTTCGATCCCCAGTAACCACATACAATGCTGGGCGTGGAGACTCATGCCCACCAACAATCAATACCACATACCATAGTGCTGGGCATGGTGGCTCACGCCTGTAATCCCAGCACTCGGGAGGGAGAGACAGGAGGATTGCTGAGTTTGAAGCTTGCCTGGGCAGCATAGTGAGCTCAGAGCCAGCCTGAACTACAAAGCGAGACCCTGTCTCAAAAAAAAAAAAAAAATTTAGCACACTGAGTGTCAAGAGCAATGGGATAAGTATGTTACAAGAAAGGAGTACTTTGAAGGGGTTAATGGTAGTGTGTTTTTTACTGTCATAAATATTTTTATTTAAATATTGACAGTAAAATTTGATCCACTTTGTACTACATGGATACATATGTGTGTATTTGTGATATATATGTCATATACATATATACATACACATTTTTGTTCCATCGCAATAACTATTTATAGATACATTTGCTTAGGGAGTTGTTTTAATCACCCTATTTCTTATTTTTTACTCCCATTTTCTTAGATACATGTCTTAATTTAATAGAGTTTAAAAAACCACACCTCTTTCAATAAAATGGATAGTTTAACTAGTTGTAAAATTACGAGTTCAGAAACAATATCTGTTTGAATTTTGAAGATGTTGCTCCGTGATATATGGGGCTCTCGAAGAAATACTATAAAACTGATTCTCATCCCCGAAAGCCTTTAGGAGTTTGTATTTATCCTTATCTCCTAAAATGCCAACATAATGAATGATTTCAATCTCAGCCATTCTTGGCATGCAGACAATCTTCTGTCTGAAGACTTGGGACTCATAGACTAAAGATATTTTAGTTAATACCGGGTGTGGTGGCTCACGCCTTTTACCCCAGCACTTGGGAGGCAGAGGCAGGAGGATTGCCATGAGTTTGAGGCTAGCCTATTTTTCTACTATTCTCTTCTCTGTACTTGTGTAAAACAGGTGTTGGAACTTGTAGAACTATTTTCAAATTTACTTTTTTTTCTTATACCTTCTACTCTTTATTAAGTTTATATTCTGTGGAATTTCCTCCACTTTGACTTTCCTGGTCATTAATATTTCACTTTATCTGTATCTGTGGTACCATTTAACCAAACTGTTGCTTTTAATATTTATGATTTAAATTTCCAAGATTTCTTTTTATTCATTCAGTGTATTTTTAGCACATATAATTGTTTAATTTGTGTAAGTATTACACTCAATTAATGTAGCCTTTTCTCCACTCCTTTATACACGTCCGCTGGAGGATTCTCCTGAGGTTTCACATTGTCTTTCTTTCTGATGATGCTGACTTTTAGCAGCTGTTTGAATCTCCTTGAGTGTCCGCTGGAGTGTCTGTGTATGAATCTCTGTTCCCATCGCTAAGGGTACAGGTTGTAACTGTGCGATGGTCACCAGGGAAACATACTGAGGCCTCTGCCTCCAGTGTATGCTGGGACCTTGCCCTCGGGCAGCACCAGCTCCTGGACACAGCCCGCCTCTTCCATCCCAGCACCTGCAGCCCCACCTAGTCGTGGGGGCAGACGTGGGCCGTGGCTCGGTGCCTCCCCGAGCAGCTCCTTGGCTAGGCGCTCCGTGGGGTCCCTCGCTCCGGCCTTTTCCTCTCTTCTCTGATTATTCCTGCTTGAAATGGCTCAGAAATTTCTTAAAGCAACTGTTTTCTACTAGTACCCTTTTCTGTTTTCTGATAATTTCGTAGTGCGTGTTCAGAACTGTTGTTTCCTTCATTTCTCAGGGTTTAGAGGAGAGGAGGTAGTAGACCAGTGTGACGAGTTCTATCAATAACCAATTTCCTGCCCATTCTTGATTTAAATTTACTTTAAAAGGCATAAACTTGAAATCCTTAAAACCTAATAATTTGGAAGTTATTTTCCAATTGATTATTTGTTTTATGTGTTTATTTGCTTCTTCTCTTACTCTATCAAATTTAATTTTACACTCTGTAAGGAACCCATATAGTGTTTTGCAAAACAATATTACTAATATCTGCAGAATGACATTAGGGAGTATCTTATTACCATTCATTCACGGTCATTCACACTGGGTTGCTCCTTCCACTGACTTGTAAAACACAGACTGTCATCCGTTGTCACTGACGGATGGTTTTTCCTTATCCCAGTTGATCTAAGCTTTGACCTTGGAAAATCAGGAGCTATTTAATATCCATCACTTCAGGAACCATTAAATTGCAGAAGATATTTTCTTTTATAAGTGGCATTCTTATGACTTATATAACTTCTTTGTAACTGAATTCTTCACAATCAAGTATCTCTTCTCAGAGATTGATTTGTCATAAACATCCTGTAGAAATACCAAAGAAGTTTCACATTTAGTTGTGAAATAAATACATGTCGAAAGCAGGAATTTAAGCTTTCATGTATAAACCGGGCTTGAATCTAAAAGTAGTGAACTTAAATATTCTGAAATGGAAGAAAGAGAAGTGACAACTTGCATAAAATATAATTCCTCAACATATGATTTTCAGAGTAACCTGTGGTAGTGTATGAGAGCCTCGGTTCTTATCTTTCTATTTGCATGGACGCAGGTGCTTCGGGCGGGTTCACTAACTACTGATTAAGAACTGAATGCCTTGGCTTCTCCAAGTCTCTGAGAATTTCCAGCTGAAATGCCTTGGCTGTACGCGAGGTGCATTCCAGCGGCTTCTCAACCTCAGTCCCGGGTGCTGTGTGCCAGGTGATACACACACACTTAGACCTTCTTGGACGAGCCCCCCAGTGGCGATGCCCCCACGCCCCGAGCACGCTGTGGCCGAGGGCAAGGCCAGGCCGCCATAGTGCTAAACTCAGCTCGATTCCAAAGCTCACGTTCGTACCACCTACAGCACTTCTTGCTAGTAGATACGTACAGCAAGCTTCTCTCCTGTCTTTGTTTTCTCAACCATACAAGTGGGAGCTGACTGCACAGTTCCTAAGGTTCTTCCCAGCTCCCCGCGTTCAACCTGCGGCGTGTTCACTGCTGTCTCACTAACGCACAGCAGATGGCAGCATGGAGCAGGGACCTGCTAATCTAGTTCCTTCCCTTCAGACCTGACTCAGTAATCATTCCTCCCCATTTCTGTTCTTAAATATTACATAGTAACTAAAAATTTATATATGCTTTTGTATTAATGTATACTTTAAAGAATATTTCATCATAGTTAAAAACATAGAGCATCCCTACAAAAAAACAAAAACAAAAATTCCGAATCAGTCCATGGTATCGTTAATGTTTTAAACCTGGAAATCACAGGATTAAAGTTATGATTTCAAAGTGTAAATATATACAAAAATTCCCAGGAGTAATATATACTCATATCACACATAGCTACATGTACGCATATAAACATACAGAATATGAGTATGTATTTTAAAATTTATGCCAAGACAAAGCATACTGTTTGCTCTTTTGCCTGATATTCATGGAGCATTTACTGATTAAGTCTCCCGGTCCTGGAGATAGGGCGATACGCAGGCAAGTAACCCTCCCTTCACGGAGTCTTAAGTTCCATCAAGAAAACGGTGGTAAAGTCCAGAGGAAGACCGAGGTGCCCACAGTGGCTTAGATGGCGGTGAGTACAGGAGGAAAGACCACAGGAGCGGGGGAGCCGGAGCCGTGGGCCAGGTGATCCGGAAGAGTTCCGTGGACGGCCGTGGCAGCAGCCATGCTGGACTTTACAGGAGGGGCTGAGTTTTCGATCCGTGAGGATATGGTAGAGGATACCGCATAAGGAAGGACTGGATTTGAGAATGAACTTGTAAAATCCTCTTCGGATCAATAAAACAGTTTCCCTCCACGTAACGCCCCCTGCACCAACTTTACACCCACGCGGTCTTCTCCTTCTCTGGGCTTGAAACATGAAGTTACTCCCGGGAGACAAAGGCGAAGCGCACGCAATCCTGAGTAAATGTCCTGCTGCTTCGGAGATGTCGCTAGGTCATGGGCACAGGCCACTGGCTTCCTCCCAGGAAAGGGGCTCCCTCCCCCGCCTTGTGTCTGCCGCCTGGAGGATCCTGTCTGGTCGCCACTCCTGTACACAATATATAATCTCTGAGCCGCTAGTGTTCTACTAAGTTTTCGGGAGATTTACTTGTCCTAATTCAAAAAAGGCATTCATTAGACCTGGATAAATGTTTCCAGAGAATTATGTGTATATGGTATGGAAGTTGGCAGCAACGCAAAGAAAATAAGAGAAAGCTCCTAATCTGCCTCCCCATCCTCCTACCACCTACCTCACTCTTGGCCAGATGTTGTCTAGATGTATCTGCGGATTAAGAAGAAACTAAAGAACATTAGGGTTAGATTAGCCTTGAGACCAGGAAGACGCTGTGGCTTCCTTGCACGTCTCTTCCTGGAGCTGGTCTGGATATTTTAAACCAATGAGATTCCCTCCAAATGCTTTGTCTACCCTAGTTGCTAGGTGACACCTGTGAGTCTCGAACTCTCCGGCATTCTTCAGACTGTGTGAGACTCCAGCCGCCGTCCCGGAAGACGGCCCTCGAGCCTCCCTGGTCATCTTTCCTCTCCGCGCTGTCTGCTCCTGTGTGTACTAGCTGCTCTCTGACCTCCAAATGGGACTACCCAGATAATGATGCCGGGATCGCCAAGTGCTGAACACCCTTCGTGGGAACCACAGAAAGCACACTTCAGACGTCGCGTGTAACGCTCTGGGTGCCAGCTGCCCACTGCTGTGGACCTGCCACCATACTGGTGCCATGTTTTCTAGCTACTGCATTCTGCTTCCAGCCAGTGACTATCGAAGTGTGAAGATAAACCCGTCCCACAAACTGAGGGACTGTTCTGTGGACCCTCACCCTCCTGTCCAGCCTCGCAAAGGGCGTCTTTGCTGCCCCCCAAATACCCCTCCTACGCCCACCTTTTCCTAATGCCTTCCTCATGAATTGCACGCATATCTAATCTCATCTTCAGCGTATGTTTCTTGGAAGATTTGCATTAGCATATTACATGAATATGTATTTATCTTGAGCAGGGAACAATAAACCCTTTGTTTTTCTCTCTTCCTTTCTTTACATTATCTTTGTCAAAGCTACTAATCTCTGAGTGACCTGTAGAGGATCTCTGCCCACATGGGTGAAGAGAACACACCAGGCGCTCACCTCACCCGTCTTGCTTATGCCCACGTGTTCCTCCCGGCATTTTTGCGGTGGTTCGTGTAACAGGTACATCTGGTGACACTAGAAACACGTGGGCACAAGTATCCTGGCACATCGGCGCTAGTCACCCGTTATTGCCACATCTCCCTCTCTGGTTAGATGTGAGGGCAGAACTTTCTCTGGCCAATAAAACACAAACAGAAGCGTCTCGTGGCCACTGAGAAGAGACACGGAGGCCCACGTGTGGCTCCCAGGCTCCTCCCAGCACTCAGGGGACCTCGGAAAATATGTTCTGCCAGCCTGTGACCACAGTGACCACAGCTGTCCCATTTCGCCAGGGCATCTGGAATCGGGCATCACAGCGTGTGCTGGCAAACGTCTCCCTCCTCAGCACAAAACCCTCCTACCTGCCCTCTGCCCACAGCACACAGCGCACCTCAGGACAAACACCTGCGGAAAAGGTGCTTACACCCAGCTTTGATCTCAGCTCGATTCAGCCTGGAGAGCCAGCACAGAAAGGTAGGAAGACAGCTCCCGCTCAGCCACCTCAGGAGCGTGCCTTCCCAGAGCCAGGGCCGACATGTGTACTGGGGAGGATGTTCGTTTTCCTGACCAGAATATAATTAAAGGAGCCAGGTGGTAAGTGGTACCCGGGATGAACAACCCTGGTCCAGTTCAGTGTGCGCTGGCACAAGCACTGTGGGTCCCTTCGGCTCTCCTTAGGCCTTCCGAGTGATGTTTGAGAAAACAGTAAGAAAGAGTAGAGTTCTGGAGTTTTCAATGCGTTGAATTCATCTCTTGAACTAAACTAGCATGTTTTTGCGTTCCCAAAAGGATGGCTCACCTCTGTGTCTCTCTGTGTACACTGTTGTGTGGTTATGATTTATACCTGCAGATTTTATACAGCTAAGTGCCGAGAGCTATTATGTGAACTCTGATCTGATGAGTACACATCCGTTCTTTTCAACTTGAGAGAAATACATACACTTTAAAGACACTCTGATGACTGACTTTGTCTCACTTTGAATTAAAACCCTTGAGAAAAAAATCTAAATACTAATTTTAATATCACAATAGATAATAGGAGTTTCCCCTGGCAGTACAGTACCCCTGACGAGGCTCCCCACAGTGATAAGTCTGCAATGCTGCCACCCTGTGAAGTTTCGGGAAACAGACCTTCAGGCCTAAAAACGCAGAGAACAAGTGAGAGGTGGGAGAAGAAACTGTCCCTCCTGCAAGAGTCCAAGCCCCTGAGGCCAGAGGGTGGGGTCCCAGGCCCCTCGTCCCCGGCCTGAGGCTCACTGGAGTGTTTGATGCCAACGTAAAGAGGTGCAAAGTGACTGTCTAGCTGTCTCCAGTACTGTTGCTTTAAGGCAGTCATAACAGTAAATCATTTGTATCTATGTGCGCAGAATCCACATAAAAGTGAAAAAATCCAGGGCCGGAGGGTTAGCTCAGTGGTTCCGGCGCCTGCCTCGCAAGCGTAAGGACCTGAGTTCAATCCCCGGTAACCACATATAATGCTGGGCGTGGTGGCTCACGCCTGTCATCCCAGCACTCGGGAGGCAGAGACGGGAGGATTGCTGAGTTCGCGGCGGCTTGCCTGGGCACCGTAGTGAGCTCAGGGCCAGCCTGAACTACAAAGCGAGACCCTGTCTCCAAAAAGCAAAAAAAAAAAAAATGAAAAAATCCCACATGTTAGTATTTTAATTGTGTGACCTTAAACACTGCAATTTTCCCACCATCCGAGAAATAAGGTAAAGAGAAAGAATGGAGTAGCCGAGCTGAGGCGGCGCCATGCACCTTTGAACATGGCCAGGCAGCTTGGCACCAAGCTGCCCCTGCCCCGAGGCCCACCCAGAAAAACTCCCAACTGTGGCTTCCGGACACACGCTGGAGGGGAGATGGAATTCAGACTGATCCAAGAAGGAAAAAGAAGAGAAGAAACACAGGACACGTAAGAACACATTGTGCTGAATGTGAGGGGCTCACAACAGATCGATAAAGGGCGGGCAGAGAGGAGGAAAGGTGTCACCGGAGAACCGCGGGCACGAACCGGAGTTCCCAAGGCTTCTCCGGGAGATGCTTCGGGAGCCACCTGCCGGCCTTGTCAGGGTCCAGGGATGATCGCACATCTTTCAAAGGGAAGAGACGAGAGATGTCACCTCTACCTGCTCGCGCAGCTCCCTAGATTAAAGTCGTAAACCTCCGAGGGAGGCGGAATCGATACTTCGGAGTTCGGTGCTTTCTCTTTCGTCCCGTCTGCAGAGCAGGAGACATCCCCTCCGCCCTCTGAGCATTAACCTGTTTTAAACAACAGGCGGCAGTAACTGGAACCAACCTGACCGGCATTGTATGAACTGTGCAGACGTACACCGGGCACCGATCAAGGGCATAAAATTTTCATATTCGCAGAAATAAGGCCTGTGTTTCATTTCCTCTCCAAGCTCTTCTAAAGCTATTTTAAGTTATTTGAATCTCAGTTTCTCCTCTTTAAAAGCTAAAAATTTAAAGCTAAAAATAATGCCTAACCTACATCTACCTTATAAGTATGCTCTGAAAATGAAATCAGATCATAGAAGTATTTGCATGTTGCAAAATTTCATACACACCTATTGGGTTACTGTGTAAAAATATATAGAATATTTTTTTTTTTTTTTGAGACCGGGTCTTACTTTGTAGTTCAGGCTGGCCCTGAGCTCACTATGTAGCTCAGGCAGGCCTCGAACTCAGCAATCCTCCTGCCTCTGCCTCCCGAGTGCTGGGATGACAGGCGTGCACCACCATAGAATATTATTGTCACCCTCTTGACTACAAATGATAGGCTTTTTCCTGCTAACGTTCTTTAAAAAAAGAACTGAAAATACAACTTGCCGAGTCTCCCCAGAGCAGGGCTGTGTGTACACAAAGACAGAAGACAGAATGTACAGGACCCACCTACTCCTGGAGATGTGAGAGCCTTTACCACACTGACTGTAGCTAAATGTCTCTCCTCTTCTAAAGCAGGGATAAATCTTCCTTAGAAGCCTCCAGTACCTAAGGCACAGAGACTGGCATAGACTAACCCTGCACAACTATGAAAGAATAAATTAATGAAGAAGTAAATGAACGGATGGATGGTTGGATGATAGATGCTGGCTGGATACAGAGGATGGCTGGATGGGTAGATGAGCAGATGGATGGATGCATAGGTGGATGGACAGATGGATGAATGGCTGATAGTGGATGGATACAGGCATGCACGGATGGATGGATGATTGGATGGGTTGATCCATGGAGAAGTCAAATCCTGTCCAAGTCCATGGTTGCCTGGGGGGCATCCTAATAGAGTGTAGAGGACTTACACTCAGTGATGTGATCAGGAGCCGTTCCACATCTGAAGAGTCTCCTTCTTTGACGTGCTGGAGATAGGAGCTAAGAAATGCAAGACAAGGCTCAGACTTAGCAAAAGTCAAGTGCAGAAACAGGACTAAGACAGAGAAACTAGCTCTGTCTGTTTAAACAAAATGTTAGCAGAAGATTGAGACGGATTCCAGACATCCCTTAATTGTTAGTATTTATGGCCGAAAGTGATTGTACGTCCTGCCCTGGTGGTGCAGGACTGACCCAGCAGAAGCTACAGGTAGATCAAGTCACAGTTTTCAGTTCCTCCCAGCCAATCCATGCTCTAG
>PVIC010049787.1:0-13039 GCA_004025085.1 Thryonomys swinderianus | reverse complement strand
ATACCACATACCACAGTGCCAGGCGTGGTGGCTCATGCCTGTAATCCCAGCACTTGGGAAGCAGAGACAGGAGGATTGCTGAGTTCCCGGCGGCTTTTGCCTGGGCTACATAGAGAGCTCAGGGCCAGCCTGAACTACAAAGTGAGACCCTGTCTCAAAAAAAAAAAAAAACTAAAGGCTTCAGAATCAAGTAATCTTGAATTCAAAACATACTCCCTTCACTTCCTAAGTCACAGAGATCTTGGGAAAGTTATTTATCCTCCCCAAAATTCATTTTCTTCATGTAGGAAACACAGTTTAAATATCTACATGAAAAAATGTTTCTAGCATTAAGTATATAATTATTGTAATTTCTGTAATCTTATAAGCACCAAATAATTGACAACCAAAAAAATTATTATTGCTGATTACAAGACTTAATCACAGAGGAATTTGTAGAGATTGATGTCTTTCTACAGTCTACTGAAGCATCTTTAATGTGCACACATGTATTTACTGGGATATAGAAATTATTCCCATTCTTTATGTGTAAGGATAAAAATTGAGTAATGGATACAATGAGCTATTATGAATTATTTTTGTTATCTGCTGACTTTGTATTTATGATCAAAGTCAGTACTGATAGATAACATTTAGTGGAGTTTTCTGAAAAGCTAAATGTTTCTCTGCAATAGTAACCATTACTCAAAAATCTATTTTCCCCAGTGCCAGTAGAGGCTAATCATATTTATCATGGCCTTTCTCATTCAATAAAGATTAATAATAAAGTATATATGGAATATTACACTGAATTCTGGAGACATACTAATGAACAAACAAAACCGAATCTCTGTCATCAAAGAGCTTACAGCCCTGTAAAAAAGTAGACTACTGTCAGGTGAATTGGCTCACACCTGTAATCCCAGCATTTGGGAGGCAGAGGCAGGAGGATTGCTAAGTTCCAGACTTGCCTGGGCTACATAGTAAGTTCAGGGCCAGCTTGAACTACAAAGTGAGACCCTGTCTGAAAAAAAAAAAGGCTGATTACTAATTAAACAAATCTTAAACTATATTTTTTACCTATGCTGTAAGAATGAGTACAGGGTCTTGATTATAGGTGGCTCAGCAGAAATGTGAAGGATGCTAGTTTGTTGTGTGACAAGGAGACACAAGAGTTTTCCAGATACGCAAATAATAACTATGATGCCCACTGATGGGAGAGAGAGCATTTGTAAATGTGCAGACCTGGAAGAAGGATATGTTGCTGAAGTAATCAGAGTGGGTGTGAGGGAGGCTACAGAAGAAGATGGACTAGTCTATTTGGTCATTTAATTTTAACCTTAAGATAAATAAAATCCACTGGAATCTTTAGAAAGAAAATGAAATTATTTAGTTTGATATCAGAATGATAGGTCAGGCTACAGTGTGTACCAGAATCTGGAGAAGGACAAAGATAAAGTAGACAACCTGTAAGAAAACCATACATGAAAGAATTCAAAGATTCATACCACAGCAACATATGTACACCCATGTTTATAGCAGCTCAGTTTGTGATATCTAAATCTTGGAAGCAACCCAAATGCCTATCAACAGGAGACTGGATAAAAGTGATGTGCTTCTTCTATGAAATGGAGTATTCCTCTACACTGCAGAATGCTAAGTTTGAGTCATTTATACTCAAATGAACATACCTTCAGGTCATACTCATAAGTGAAATAAATAGGTCACGGATGTGTAAATATCCTATCTTTTCTCTAGTATGAGACACTGAAGATGTAAATAAGTTCTAGAACGTATGATGGATATTTTGAAATAGGAAATATTTAAAGTGAAACGTGGTGGAGGGATGAGTAATGAGGGGTAAAGGGAAAATGTGATGGTAATAAAAAAGGGAAACAAAGCTCATGTATATAGTGGGTGGAGAGTTGTCAGGTGGGTAGGGGAATGGGAAACAATGAAAATTAAATTGTGTCATACACTAGTACAAATTCCCCCTATTGAATGTGATTGTGATGTGTATATACAATGTACCAATAAAGTTTTTTTAAAAAAGACCACTTTCATAGCCTGTCCTAGGAAATAGGTAGTGGTGGCAAGTAATATGATAGTTGTGGCAAAAGGAGAAAATATTTCAGATATTTGGTAGGCCTTTTAGATGTAGTAGATTAAATTTATAGATAAGAAAGCAAGAAACAAGTTAATGCATAAATTTCTAGACTAAGAAACTGAGTGGCATTGTTCTTCTGAAGACTGAGAAACTGGAGAAGGGTCACTTTGGGAGCTAAATTGTCCATTTTACATGTTGAGACTGAGACACAGAATAAAGGTTAGTTGAGCAGCTGAACCTCATCGATAAGGAACAAACAAGAGATGATTTCTTGGAAAATGAAACTCAACTTTAAAACTGATGTTTTAACACTTCTTTTGGAAACAAAGGCATTCATATCAACAAAGACTTATTCATGTGTCTGATAAAAAATTCATCCTATTCTTTTTCTGTAACTACCTTCTTAGGGTAAAATGTCTCTTCCTGTCTAGTTCCCACAGTCTAATAATAAAACCCTCCCCTCCGTGGCCATATTAATTGAGGCTGAAAATAGTCCAACTTGCTTTGCTGTGTGAAGTTATCTGAAAAATGAAGGAGCAATAACAAACCATGAAATGATTTCTCTAAATTAAAAAAGAATTATTCAAATCATCATTAAAAGGAAACATTCAGATAGATACCAGTCAGCCAACATTTCCCATTTCTCTCTTTGTAGGGGCGTTGGTATAACCTAAGGCCTAATGCAGTTATCTTCCAATAAGAGAGATTACCAAGATATATAATTTGTGACATTTGAAAATAACTAAGCTCTCCTTTACCAGCACCTTTGAATATTTATGATGAAGTTTTTCAGTATAGTCTATTATATTGATGGGGTAATGCATTTGTAACAATTAGTTGAAATTAACATTCATTAAATAGAAATTCTATTACATTACCACAGGCCCCACTATCCACACAGTTACATCCCAAGATTCCCAGTGAAAGCCTGAAACAGCAGAGCATCCAACCAAAAATATGTACTATATTTTTCTATATATGCATATCTATGATAAAGTTTAACTTACAAATTAAGCCCAACAAATGTAACCACAATAAGTAATAACAAAATAGAACAATAGAACAGTATAGTGCATCAGAAGTTATGTGCATGCAGTTCCTCACTCTCTCAAAGTCTTGTTTTATATCCATCCTTCTGCTGATGTGAGATGACACAATACCTATTTCATGAGTTAAAATAAGGGAAAACATAGGAATTATGACACAGCATTACGTAAAGGATACTTGAACACAAGTACAAAGGAAACGCAACCGTTGACCTCACAACCAAGAAGGCTACTACTCAGTGGTAAATGGGTGAACAGCATATGTATTATAGATACCATGGGCAAAGGAATTATTCATATTCAGACACAACAGCGCATCGTGCAGAACTTCACCACACTCACCAAAACAGTGCACAAGTTAACACTTGCACATTGTTTACTTTTAAAACTTCCCACTTACTGGTTTGGGACCAGGCTTGAGTCACTGAAAATGAAGAAAGTACAACCACAGATAAGGGGAAGGCAGTGGGTACTGTAAATTAGGTTATCCCCTGTTACTTTCTTACTATTCAACTATAAGAAAATTTTGGTGGGGGGAAAAAAGTCTTTAAATTTCTCTTCAGGACTCTTCCAGGATAAAAAAAAAAAAGGTGACTCAGTGAGTTCAATAAAATACCATTGAATAACTTTAGTTTTTCTGGGATAAACAACTACTCTTTAAAATAAACTACTCTGCTGGGCATGGTGGCTCACGCCTGTAATCCCAGCACTAGGGAGGCAGAGACAGGAGGATTGCTGAGTTTGAGGCTTGCCTCGGCTACAGAGTGAGCTCAGGGCCAGCCTGAACTACAAAGCAAGACACTGGCTAAAAAAAAAAAAAAAAAAAAAAAAAGATAAACTACTCTAAGATCCTCAGAAGAAAGATAGGATCAGGCCTTGACTAACAAAAAAATCTTTTAAAATCCTAAATGTAACCTATATAATAAGATGCCCTTTTCACTAAGCTTTGAATAAATAAGAATACAAATATGCCATTTCATTTATTAAGTATACTTCTCTTGGTTCTCATGATACACACATTTGCTTTGCTTATAGGCTGATGACCCATGAGATACTCCATGAGCTCAAACGGATACTGAGAATAGACAGAGAAATTCTGTACCAGAGGCTGCTCCTTACATACTATATTTTAAAAGCCTTCATAATTTTCATTAATTCTTATCAGATGCTATAGGACAACTAGATAACCTCTGCTTCCAACTCCTTGACATTCAACCTCCTACTAAGAGCTTATAACTCTTGGGTATCCATTTATAATTTAGCAACCCACTCCATATTCACCAATTCATTTCACATTTCCACTAATCTTTTTATTGTGCAAATGAAGGAACAATCTTACATGAGATTGTGTAAGATATAGTCCCTGAACTCAAACAGCAAAAAACAAAGCCGGCAAATATAATATGCTTTAAAAGTCTCAATTACAAGGTCCATTAGGCTGAAATACCTGTGTCTTGGGTTCCTACATAGGGAGACTGAAGCCCAGTATAAGCATTGAAATGAGACTGATGGTTGACCAATTGGAAACAAAAAGCTGACGTCTGTCTAGAGACTTCCCACTTGAACCAATAAAGTATATTTTTTTTCTGTGAACAGTTTTATTATAAAAGTTTTCTCCCTTTCTCCCCTTCTTATCCCCACTGGAACATGTGTGATCTGCTGCTGCCCAATTCACAAATCATTGTCTGCTAAAAAAAAAAAAAAAAAACGAGTTAAAATATCACTGTGCCCGATTAAATGGATTTAATTTTTGAGCCTGTACAGGATTAAACTGGACCAGAAAGCCAGGTCCCTGCCGGGAATGAAATATAGTCTGAGTATTGAAGGGCAAATATAGTTTGCATCAATTTTAACCAGGGGGGTAATATAATTATATTCTCAAATAAAATAGACCAGTCTGTCAATGAAGAAGAGGACCAGAGGGATAATCACAGGTGAAAAACTACCTCCCTGATAAAGGCACAACCAGTATGATGAAAAAGGAATTGGGAATTTTCACTGGAACCATCTTAACAGAATAGGCTATTTACTGTGCTAATGGAGCCAACTAATGAAGCAGGTTAAGGTGTCTTCATAACTCGGCCCATGCTGGCATTTTGCTCTCCAAATAAAGTAGTAGTTTCAGGGCTGGTGCCAGGGAGCATGGCAAAGAGGAGGAAACCAGGCAAAGTCCAGTGACACCTTTGGGCCTCGGGTCTCTTCGACTGCCCGATCAAATGCGATGAACGTGCTCATTCGCCCCGGCCAGGGCTCGGCCAGGCAGGCAGCACAGGGGCTTCTCAGGCCAAAACACCGAGAGCGTCACAACCAAATGGACTACAACCTCATGAAGGAGCTGCTAGAGGACGAATACCTTCCTCCCTGCTACAAATTTTAGGTGACAGGAACCATCTCCCACTGTCGACAGAGATGCAAATCTCAGATTTTGCATCTTTTTAGCCTTTCCACTTTGCATAGCTAAATGTCTTCACTTGCTAACTTTATCCGCTCTTTCCACACCCTCTCACACACACTCTGACACTAATCCACACTTACACACACTTATACGCTTGCCTAACTGGTGACACAACACACAAGTTACATGTTTCCTGTTCTCTTGCTTTCACTGTTCTGCTCATCACCAGCAATCAGCTAGTAAAACTATACAACCTTCAAGGGACAGGTTCCATTTTACTTTCTTAGTAAAACTTCTGCATGCCCCCATGCAAGGCTGAATACATCACAGCCATCTCTGTTCTCATGTGGCATTTCGTCTGAGGATATGCTGGTTGCATACTAAGAACATCCCTGAGTTTCTAATGTCTCTCTGTCATGACTAGATGTTGGCGGAGAGGGTCACATCCTACCTGCTCTTACACCCTGGCACTGAGTGTGCAGTGTCATGGGGCTCAATGACAAATGGGCGTTGGAAGTTCATTCTTTTTTTTTTTTTTTTTTTTTTTTTTGAGACAGGGTCTCGCTTTGTAGTTCAGGCTGGCTCTGAGCTCACTATGTAGCCCAGGCAAGCCTCAAACTCAGCAATCCTCCTGTCTCTGCCTCCCGAGTGCTGGGATTAAGGCGTGAGCCACCACACATGGCAGAAGTTCGTTCTTAATGCAAAGTCACTCTCGGTATCTGCTGGTCCCTTTGCTCAGCTTTATCATTCAGCCAAGAGATACAAACAGCATACTTTTCTCTATACATAATATTTCTAGAATCATTCTTAAGAACAGAGTATAGGTGGTTAAATTTAGATGCATTCTATAAACAATATATTTGTTTATGACATTTCACTCTGTCCATTAAAGGCTTCTATAATATCATTTTGCTGGAGTTTTTGTGACAGAATATTAATTACTTGTAAGTAATTTTTGATTGTTGTAAGCCTTTTCCCACTTTCTAAAACCTCTACTCTATAATTTTTATTCTTTTTTGATAGGGTCTCGCTTTATAGTTCACACTGGCCCTGAGCTCACTATGTAGCCCAGGCAAGCCTAGAACTCAGCAGTCCTCCTGCCTCTGCCTCCCAAGTGCTGCAATTACAGGTGTGAGCCACCACACCCAGCACTGTGGTGTGTGGTACTGATTGCTGGTGGTCGTGAGTCACCATGCTCAGTACTACTGTATGTAGTTACTGGGAATTGAACTCAGGACCTTGTGCTTGCTAGACAGGCACCAGAACCACTGAGCTAAATCTCCAGCCCTCTACTCTAATTTCTACAGTACTACATAGATGAATTGTTGTAATTACTTAATAATTTTGTAATAAGTACAACAATTATTACAAAATTACTATAATTCTTAGCCAAGTAATCCATATATACTCTAGAAAACAAAACTGAGACAGTCAAATCATAAGGCATCCATAATTCCAACAGCTAGAGATGACCAGTATTAAATATAAATATAAGCTTTCAAAAGTGGAACTATGACATACATACTATACTACAACCATCTTTTGTCAGTTACAAATGTGCCATAATCTTATACAGTCTATCACATATAGAGAAATTTCTCAAAAAGTCATGTATTTGTGCAGTGTCCAATTGCTGATGTTTTAGGTCTTACATTTTTTTCTAGTATTTTTTTTAAAAGCTACAGTGAACTTCCTTATGTCTGGGTAACATCTGTCCCACCTTTTTTGAACTATATCAGAATTTCATTCCACTGTGATTTTAGTAACAGATGTTATAGTTTGTTAGTATCCACAAACAGCCCGCATGTCAAGTCCTGATCCCCAGCCTATGGATCTCTGTGGAGGTGGTGCCAGTGAGATATAGTAGAAGAAAGTTAGCTCAGAGGCAGCATACCCTGGCATGGACTTCTGCCCTTTCCTATTTGTTTCTGTCTCCAAAGCCAACATGAAGTGAATAGGTTTTCTAAACAACACTGTAGCAACATGGCCAAGTGACCATAGATTGAAACCTCTGAATTTTGAAGTAAAATAAACCTTTCTTCCTTGTAAGTTGATTTTTGGGGGTATTTTGTCACAGCAATAAAAAGCTGACTAACACGGTGACCCTGGTTTTAAGTGCATGAATTGCTATTAACTGTAAGAAGATAAGACCCTGGAACCAGTATCACAGGTGAAGTTACTTTTTTATTGTATTTTATTTTTATTTTGTGGGACTGGGGTTCACTGTCAGGCTCTTGCACTTGTAAGGTAGGCATGGTACCCCCTGAGCTAAATCCCCATCCCTGAGATTACTTTTTAAATTTGGTATCTGCATAAAGTTATTAACTCTTTACCAATAAATTAAAACCATTGGCAGTTGTGAATGTAATTGACTTTGATTGAATGCACTATTTGAACATCTTATTTTAATCTGGTCTTTCTTATTGTAATGGGTTATAAAAACTGTTTTGGAAAAAAAACTGTTTTGGATGATGATAATTCATTAGAAGTTCATTGATTTTCATCATCTAAAATGTATAAGGCTTACTCAGAATTATATACCTCATTTTTGTTTTATTGATTAATCTTTAATTTTGATATTACAAATGTAAATTATTCATAGTTTTAAAGTATAGGCATCACTGAAATTCCAACAGAAGAAAATAACCTTGTAATTTTGATTCTGTAACTGTCTTGATTCTAATATCCTTCCCTGCAGTTAGTTGTTTACACATTATGATTATTACTAAGGTAAGATTTCAAAATTCTTGAGAACACAGCAATTGTGTTGTAACAGAATTGACTTTAGATATAAAGTTGCTGAACTTAGATTATGATCGTTTTCATAATAATGACTTTAATTGCTAATACTGTCATTAGAGCTTAGAATACATGTCAGGCAGCTAAAGGGAGTATAACAGTCTTAATTCACAAAATAAAACATGGCAGAAAGGAAGGACAAAAGTCAGCAACCAGCTCACCTTCCACTCAGCTGTGGAAGAAAAGAAATGCTCTCAGAGAAAAGATTCAACTGTAGGAAAATGTCCAGCATAAATGTTTCTAAATTTCCAAATAATTGTTCATTGTTATCCCCATAGTAGACATTTTTTAATCATTTGCTATATTTTAATTCGGTCAAATGTTAAGCCATATGATAGTCTAAGAAACTTCAGTTTGGTTACATGAGTTTCGAAGAAGCTACTTTCAAGAAAATCTGAAATAAACCATAAATGAAGAGCAGGTGGCAGTAGAGGGTGAGGGGAGTTTAGTTAAGGAGTTACAACTAGATAAGAGCAGTACAATCTTTTTCTTTCTTTTTTTCTGCCATAGATTTTAATGTGCATGCAGTACATAAGGATTACTGTACACCCCTCATGGGGACTTCACACATGTGCATAACACATCTTAATTCCTTTTTAATCTCTTTGCCCTCTCCCTCTAAGTCCCTTTCCTTTTAAAAAAGATCTGTTTCATTACTTTTATCTTACTCTCTAGTTACATTTGGGGTTTCTCTTATAAGAGAAACGTTTTTATATTTAAACCTGTGTCTGATTCATCTCATTTAGCATCACATTCTCACAGTGCACCCTATTATAACTCAATTTATCCTTCATGGCAGAGTAGTACTCCATCACAAATAAATAATACATCCTTGTATTATATATAATATAGTATAATAGATATTAAACTGTAGTATATATAATATAGTATTCTACTGCACTAGAGAGTGACTATAGTTAACAGTAACATATTCCAATCTCAAAATAATTAGAAGGATTTTGAATGTCCTTACCACAAAGAAACACTAAATATTTGAAGTGACTAATATGCTATTCATCCTGATCAAATCCTCAAGCATAAATATGCACAAGTATTATGTGTCAACCAAAATTATTTTATCATTTTCTACCAAAATATTATTTCAGACATTTTACAGAGCCTATTATTAATCCTATTTCAGTGACATTATTTAGGAACTGAAAACAATGTACGTGAAACAATCCATATGATAAAATATATGTCACAAGCATTACAGTCACTTTAAGGATTCTCCAAGCCTCAGTTTATGGACCAGTGCAAGGCCTGTTAAGAACTGGGCCTCATTGTAGGAGGTGAGGAGCCAGTGAGAGAGCAAAGCTAGGTCCTCCACCTCTCTCTTCCCCACATGGCCTCCCTGTCTTGTGAGACCAGCAGCTGCGTTAAATTCTCATAGGGCACAAACCTTACTGGGAGCTGCACATCCAAAGATCTAAGTCACTTGCTCTTTATAAAACTCTGATCTCTGAGAAGTCACTGTCTTCAATAACCTCTAGATAGGACAATCTTGTTGCAAGAAAACGAGCTCAGGGTTCCCATTTTCTTCATCATTGTGAGTTGTATAATAATTTAATCCTCTACTACAGAGTAATAATAAAGTGCACAGTAAGTACAATGCATTTGGATTATCCTGAAACTGTCCCTGCTTCCTTTCTATGGAAAAATTTTCTTCCATGAAACTGAACCCCAGCACCAAAAAGTTTGGGGAGCATTAGTGTTATGGTTTGGACCTAAAGTTGTCCCCAAATCTCATGTGATTGGAAGGTGATTGGTTAAAGGGGGCACCATATTAATTGGTGGACTCATCCATTGATGATTTCAGCAGCAGGATGTGCTGTGAGGTGGAGCCCAGTTGGAAGTGGGGGCATGACCTGAAAGGGTGTGTTCTCGCTGCTTCCCTTCTTGTCTCTCTGCTTCCTGGCAGCCATATGTTGAGCACATTTTCCTCCAACATGACCCTCTGGCACCCTGTTGCTGCCTTGGAGTCAGCCCTCCATGGACTGAAACTGAGAACCAAAATCAACCTCTCCTCCTTCAGTTGCCATTGTTAGGTATTTTGTCCCCATAATAAGAAAGTGGCTAACACAGTTGGTCTAGTAGAAACACAGAATGTAAGATCATTTTGGGAGAAGTTTACTTGTGAAAACTTTCAGGGCATGACTTATAGGTAGAGAGAGTCTAAGGAATGCATTTTTGACAGGCAGAAGAGAAACAACAAAGATTCAGAAATGTGTGGTATGTGTATATGTAGAAGAGATGGGATTTTGGGGTTAAATGAAGTAAAAAGTCCACATTATGATAATAAGGTTGGAAGGATTGCTTTGGGAGAACATATCTATGAGAACAAGGTATGAAAGGGGCTGGGGATTTAGCTCAAGTGGTACCATGCCAACCTTGGATGCACAAGGGCCCGAGTTCAATCCCCAGTACTGAAAAAAAAAAAAAAAAAGAACAAGTATGAAAGAATCACGTACCCAAATCTTGGAAAGCCAAGATAAGATTTATGCATTTTGTTGTAATAAGAAAATCAATAACTTCAAATTAAATACAACTATTTCTCATTCCCTGAATTGTCTTTCCTACCAATAAACACATCTTTGGTGAAAACAGGCTCTCCCAATAGAAAGTTCCTACTCCACAATAAGTACAAATTCAGTGATTATTTTTGTGAGGTCTTTTCCCCAGTTACTACCAAAAATCTCAGTAAATATAGGCCATAAGACTGTGTAAAACCACTAATAAAGGTTCTGTATTTGCAACTAATTCAGATATGCAAAAGGCCAACTTCAGGCAGACTGCTGGCTAGTCTGAGATGACTAGAAGACAAACTTTCCTTTACAGAAAGTCTGTTAGTAAGCACTAGCCCAGTCGTTTGCTTCTGAGTATCAGGAACATAAATGAAATCTCTGCAAGTGGACAGATTGTACTGTTAAAAAAAAAACAGGAAATATAATTGAGGAAATTACTTGGTGGTATTATGGAGCAAGATTATGATTGTATATTGATAGAATTATGAATATTTTTATATAAACATTTTTGTAATATTTTCAAAACACACAAAATTGGAAAATGAGACCACTGCCTTGACTATTTGGATGAAGTTTCTATAACCTGAAGGTACCAAGCTTGAGTAATGGCCTACATATGTAATTTAATGGAGATAAATATTAAAACCTGTTCACAATTTTCAGGAAGCTTAATTGCATGTACACCAAACATACTTCAAAAATCATATCAGATTCAAAAGTATTTAATTAACTAGAGTTGCAGCCTATCACTTGTAGTCATAATTTCATGGCTCTTTCTAAAAATCTGAAGTACTTTAAATGGTGCTTTATTCAATGTCAGTAATAAGCCTACTAACTATGGGACAACAGCAAACATCTCTCAAACACTTAGCTTTGGGAATAGCATTTAATAGACACCATCTCATTCGTTCTCACAGCAACTATGCATTTGATAGGTGTTACTGTTATTCCTGCTCTGCATCTGAGGAGGCAGGTTTTCAGTGAGTCATTTGCTAAAAGAGCTTGTTGTAATTGGTAGTACTGAGCACCCTGTATAGCACAGAAAAGAGACCAAAGAAAATGATTGGGTTGTCTAAGTGTATGTGTCTGCCTGTGTGCATTTCAGCTGAAAGAAACAATTTTCCATTATAGCAAGGATTAAATTTACAAATAAAATAATTCACCAATTATAGCATTTGGATTAGTAAACCACCTCAATCAATTCAAAGCCCAAAATCTATTGTCCTATCATTTTAAAATTGCTACTAAGTGTATTGAGTTTAAATTACCTTGACTGTCATCCTGACAAGTAATTAAAAATAAACTTGGATTGGGGATTTAGCTCAGGCATCTTGCAAGCACCAGGTCCTGAGTTTGATCCCCAGTACCACACACCACAGTGCCGGGCATGATGGCTCAGGCCTGTAATCCCAGCACTCGAGAGGCAGAGGCAGGAGGATTGCTGAGTTTGAGGCTGGCTTGGGCTACATAGTGAGCTCAGGACCAGCCTGAACTACAAAGCTAGACCCTGTCTCAAAATAAATAAATAAAGCCGGGCGTGGTGGCTCACGCCTGTAATCCCAGCACTCGGAAGGCAGAGACAGGAGGATTGCTGAGTTCGAGGCTTGCCTGGGCTACATAGTGAGCTCAAGGCCAGCTTGAACTACAAAGCAAGACTCTGTCTCAAAAATAAATAAATAAATAAATAAATAAATAAATAAATAAATAGGAAAATATTAGCCAAATTCAGATAAGTAAAGAAGCCCAGAACAAATACAGAGAAAAATTTATAACTATATTTTTTCTATATGGCCATAAATATATGTGTTGATTTATTATTATGTACTGATAGGCACCTTAATTTCAGAACAGATTTAAACAAACATAAATTTAGTGCAAGTTCTGATTAAAGATATGCTGAAATCAGGGAAAAGAGAAAAGATGTGGTTAAATCACAGAACTGGGTAGAAAAGGAAAACATGAAGCCCAAGAAGAAAAGAGAACAGCAAACAAAATGCATGCACACAAAGGTCCTGCACACCGTCTCCTGGGGCTGAAGTGCAGCCGGCATTTTCTTTTTATTTTTTTAATTGAATTTTTTATTGGTACAATTTATATACATCGCACAATCACATATAACATTGGGGAACTTGTACCAGTATATGACACGTTAATTCTCATTTTTACCCATATCCCTACCCACCCATAC
>PVIC010049786.1:0-13055 GCA_004025085.1 Thryonomys swinderianus | reverse complement strand
TGCAGAATTTCTCTGAGTTTCCATTTCTTCACCTCTAAAATGGTGGTAATACCCAGATTAATCACTGTGAGGACTAGAGACATAGTGATCTGGCAACTGCAGTTGCTCAAATGACGAATGTTATTGATCCACTGTGCAAAACGCACTTTTAAAAAACTGGACATGTAAATGTATGTAAATAAACATACATTACTATGAAATAGGCTTGTTTTCATAGGTTTTTAGTTTATAGTGTAAAATATTTCAATAAAACCAAACTTAATGCTTTGTTTTTACCAAAAATTCTTTTGGCAGATAGTGGCTCAACTTCAATGAAAATGACACCATCACCTGGTAATGATCATATGTCTATTGCTAGATCAATACTTAATTTTATAATTTATTCTCATGACATCTATTTTTAATTTTCCTACCTTGCTTCATATACTATGCAATAGAAATACACCTCTCAGATATAACCTTTCTCTCATTTAACTTGACTTTTTTCACTCTATTTTCAGCCCCTATAAAAGTGTTTCATGTAAAAAGTAGGTTTTGATTCTTCCTTCCAAAAATTCATTATAATGCTTCTTTATGACTACTTAGTCATTTTAGTTTTGGAGAATAAAAAGTATCTAACACCAGTTGTTTCATTTTGATGCTAAGAAAATACAATTTAACAGAGAGTATTTCTATATTCAAAACAAAATACAAACTTAAACAAAAGTATTGGTCTCTGATATTAGAGAAAATCTTTGGCTCTTCTTTTAAAACTTGATTTTATTGGTACATTTTACATAGACATTTTGATCACATTCAACATTGAGGGCCTATACCAGTACATGACACATCTTGATTCTCATTTTTTTTCCCATTCTCTTGCCCTCCCTACAACTCCCCAAATCTTTGGTTCTTGGACTCTGAACATAAGTGATTTTGAAGGTATGTATTTTTAAAACTTTTATTTATTTATTTTTATTTACAGTTACAATTTCCATAGAAGAAATGAACCCTTTACCTGGTAAGTTTTTGTTTTGTTCCTAATCATTAAAATGATTATTTTATTAATAGATACATTTATTTATTAATAGATACATTAAAATGTATCTATTTTATTAGAATGTATCTATTTTATTAAAATGTATCTATTAATACCATTAGGATTATGTTTTGGGCTTTTTTTTTTTGAGACTGGTCTTGCTTTGTGTTCAGGCTGGCCCTGAGCTCACTATGTAGCTCATGCAAGCCTGGAACTCAGAAATCATCCTGCCTCTGCCTCCCAAGTGCTGGGATTACAGGCATGAACCACCATGCCCGGCACTGTGGTGTGTGGTACTGATTGCTGGTGGGCATGACCCACTATGCCCAGTATTGCTGTATGTGGTTACTGGGGATCAAACCAGGGACCTTGCACTTGCTAGGCAGACGCTGGAACCACTGAGCTATAGCTCTGGCCTGGAATTATGTATATTTTATTTTAACTCCCTACTGCTTACAGAAGATAATTACGTGTTTGTGTGTATGTACATATACGCACACTGTGGATTGGAGGCCTAAAATTCACCCTCCCAAGGCCTCAGAAGAAACTTACCCATACCCATAGTTCACATTTTTTTCCCCATTCCTTCTTCCCACCCTCTCTCTCTCCCTCTTCTTCCCTCTTTCTGTCCTTTAGGTACTGGGGATAGAAGCCAAAGCCTCTGGCTTACATGCATTTTACCACTGAGCCATGCTTATAGTCCCTGTGTCCGCAGTCAAACAAGCACAGTAATCTTACTCCCAATATTACAGCAACCAGTTAGGCCAGGGGAGAACAGCCAGTTCAGACCAGCGCACTGCAGTCAGAGAAAATGCTACTGTGGATTACTGCACCTCTGTCATGTGCCAGACAGTCCAGAATACTGAAAGGCAAAGCCAATTAATATGAAGACAAATCATTTTATACACATCTGGCAGTGGGATACTGTCAGCATAATATGATAATGTACCTCATGATGATGTTCTCTTCAGCAGGCTGTATATATGACAGAGGGCTCAGAAGATTACATGGCCAGGGGGCCAGAGGGTTAGCTCAGTGGTTCCGGTGCCTGCCTCACAAGCGCAAGGTCCTGAGTTCAATCCCAGTAACCACATACAATGCTGGGCGTGGAGACTCACTCCCACCAACAATCGATACCACATACCACAGTGCTGGGCATGGTGGCTCACACCTGTCATCCCAGCACTCGGGAGGCAGAGACAGGAGGATTGCTGAGTTCGAGGCTTGCCTGGGCTACATAGTGAGCTCAGAGCCAGCCTGAACTACAAAGTGAGACCCTGTCTCAAAAAAAAAAAAAAAAATAGATTACATGGCCAGGTGATGCTGCAATTTCCTTTCTGTAAACATATTCAAAGTACATTTATGATATCATACAACAGAATCACTTACTGACACTCTTCTCAGAATGCATCCTCCTGGTTAACAAAACCCAATCATACAGACTTTGCTTACTTTTGATTTTAAAATCAACTTTTGGAAGTATCATTTGTATACAATATTGTACACATCTATCGGGATACAGAGCACATCCGTCACCCAAAAAAGTTCCCTCCTCCCCTTCGCAGTTCCCTCCTGACCTTTCGTGGGCAACCCCTGATCCGTCTCGATTTGTTATTTTCTAGCATCTCATCCAAGTGGAATGAGCTGCAGTGTTAAGTGCAGAGCGAGAAGTGGAACTCACGCCCGCGCTAACTCTTCCTCCCGACTTCTCTGGCCCTGCAGCCTCGCCCCTGCGCCTGGAGGGCGGGCAGAGCCGCTGCCAGGGCCGGCTGGAGGAGCGCCACCGGGGCGAGTGGGGCACGGTGTGCGATGACCACTGGGACATCGGGAGCGCCCGAGTCGTGTGCCGCCTTCTGGGGTGCGGCAGCGCCCTGCGGGCCCCGGGGCGTAGCCGCTTTGGCCCAGGCGCGGGGCCCGTCCTGCTGCACGAAGTGCGCTGCCCTGGAGCGGAGGACGCGCTGGAGCACTGCAGGGAGGGCCACCGCCGGGAGGACGCGGGCGTGGTCTGCTCAGGCGCAGCTCCCCACGGGGGCCTCAGTCACTGGGTGTCCCTGAGGCGCACTGCTAGGACCACCTGCCCTCGAGGGAGCCTCTCCCTACAAGCATTCCTGAGGTCAAAATTTATTGGCTCCGAGTGTGAGACTTGGCCAGGGGCCCGGCTCTTAAGATAAAGAAGTCGCGGAGGCTGGTCGTAAAGGCTTTAATCGTCAGGCTTGGCACCTGATCAGTCAGCCTTATCTAACTTCAGGGTTTGTTTGGAAACATCTCTAAAAGATTACGAGAACAAAGGACCAGGTTACATGAAATGATGGTTTCATGACCAGGTCATGAAATGATGCAGAGCATAGAGCTTGAGGTTGGCTGGACTGGTTGTCCAGGTCCCTTTTCAAGCCATGAGAAGGAGTTCAAGGGCGTGCACCTGGCGCACACTCTGTCCCCTGGCCCTCACCCTCAGAAGTCCAAAGCATACCCTTCAGTGCCCCAGATTTCCTTGTGTTCTGTGGAGCTGAGATTGCCTGGAATATATTTTATTGTCGTCCAACTTCCTGGCATTCTGACTTGCACAGGTTGACTGCCTTCCGTGTGCGGTAGTACTTCTTGTATTTGTCCCAAGTTTGCCCAAAATTGACCCGTGCAAATCTCAAGGAGTTATGAAATTCTAAGATTCGCACAAGTCTGTTCTATTTTTAGCTTTTTTACAGGCGACCCAAGGAACTGTTACCCTTGCTTTTACCTTTATGTGGGTGTCACTCCCCGTTTTGATTAAACCTGGGACCCAGATAGAGAAGCTATCAAGAGTCCTCTGAAGACAAACATTAATCATGCAGAGCCAAGTGGTTTGAGTCTGTTGCTGGAGTCAACCTTCAAGGGCCTCTTGTTTTTTTTTGTTTTTTGAGACAGGGTCTCGCTTTGTAGTTCAGGCTGGCCCTGAGCTCACTATGGTGCCCAGGCAAGCCTTGAACTCAGCAATCCTCCTGCCTCTGCCTCCCGAGTGCTGGACTGACAGGCGTGAGCCGCCACAAAGGGCCTCTTGTCTCCTTACTCCAAGCCTGTCCTGGTGCTGTCAGAGGACCCACTGTCAATGACAATCCATTTTTCCCTTTCTTTGACTACACATCAATGAAACTTCCTCCTCTGTAGCACAGTGTTCAAAACATCAACAGTAGGGGGCTCAGAGGGTCTAAAGGGGTGGAAAGACTCTAGCCATGTTTTCTAAGCTGAGCCTTTTCCCTGGGAAACTACCCTCTCTTGCTTCTGTGCTGGAGGAGCCCTTGAGGTCTGTAGACTTAATCTTTCCCAGCCTGAGGTCCCAAGTATACTACGTGTGTGGAAAAGGATACCAGCCAGAGCTCATACATGTGACGGTGTTTGTAATCTTTGAATCTCTGTGCTTACTATTCTTTTGCTTCAACAAATCTTGAAGTTTGAAGAAGTGTGTACTCTCAGTACTACTTCCTGTATGCCAGAATCCTGGTCCACCACGAACCTCTGAGCCCTTCTTTCCTCTGCATAATCTGATACTTTAGCTTAATAACTAACTCAGGTGAGCCCATTCACCTATATTTTTCATCTACTGCCGCTTATAGTGTCCTCTTCCAGTATTTCAACACCACTGACATTTGTTTTTATCATCTCCCATTACCAGGTCCAGGTGACTCTGTTGTGCCCAAGGAAAATGGTAAAGTCGTCCTCCCTCCCTGGGTCTGAGGTTGCAGAAAAGGAGAGCTAGGAGAGCAGCCAAATGGGGAGGAGAAAACAGGCTTCATGGGGGATTCGCTGTTGTATCTCCACTGAGGTCTCTCATTTCCATTTGTGTGCTGGGCTTTAGGAGTTTGGGGAAGGGGCGCCCTTTGCACCCAAGCTCCCTGCCTCTGTCTCCCTTCATTCTCCAGCTTTCCTCCATGCAAAGGCCCAGATGGACACGTGTTCAGGCTCGGGTGTCCTTAACATGGGAAGTGACCTGTCCTTTAAACCTTACGCAGGCTCTGACTCATGGCCCATGGGACACGTGTGGTGTATAGGATTCCCTTACGGATGTCGTGTGGCCTCACAGCCTTTCTGAAGATAAGGGTTGTAAAAAAAATAATGAAAAATAATGAAAATCACTGGCAGAGGATGAAGAGAGCTGAGTCAGCCCCCAACCCAGAGCACTGTCCTGGGACTTGTAGAAAATAAACCCACGGGCTGGGGATTTAGCTCAGTGGTTGTGGCATCTGTCTGGCAAGAGCAAAATTCCGAGTTTAATCCCTGGTACCACATACCACAATGCTGGGCGTGGTGGCTCACACCTGTAATTCTGGCACTTGGGAGGCAGAAGCAGGAGGATTGCCAAGAGTTTGAGGCTAACTTGAGCTACATAATGAGTTCAGGGCCAGCTTGGACTATGAGCAAGACCCTGTCTCATAAAAAAAAAAGAAAAGAAAAGAAACCCACACCCAACCCCTACCCCGTATGCACAGTGCAGCAGGGTCTTCTTATGACAGTCCTCCCCTCCTGCAGCCCAGCTGTCCTGCTTGCCCCACTTCTTCCAAGCTGTCATTGACCGAGGCTACCTCCGAAGACTGGGCTATTCTTCCTGGGATGTCCACCTAAACGATAGGCTGTGTCGCCCACAAGTCACTGGGCACTACCTGGTCTTCAATATTCCCTATGGCCACTGTGGAACTGTCTGGAAGGTAAGAAACTGACAAAGGGGTGGTGCCTCCTGTCAGTGGGGGCCAAAGAGAGTGACTTGGGAAATTCTACTCGCTGTCAAAAACCTGTGTAGTCAGGTGCCTTGTCACGTGCCTGGAGTCCCAGCACTCTGGGAGGCTAAGGAAAGTATAAATCCAGCCTTGACAGTTTAGTGATCTAGAAAGACTGTCATTAAATTAAAAAAAAATTAAAAGGGTGAGAATGTAGTTCAGTGTGAGGCCCTGGACTCAATTCCCAAGATTAGGGTGGGGTGGGGGGAGGGGGTAAGATGGAGGGAAAGAACAAAACACGACTTAATTTCAGAGTTTGGTGAGACCCGGAGCAGCTCACCAGTTTGCCTGAGATTTTCCTTCTAATCAGCTATTTAGGATACACACTAAACTTGAGATAGGCTCAAGTGTCGAGTGCTGTAGTGCTGATGTGGATGGATGGGTGGGTGGGTGGGTGGGTGGATGGTTGGATGGATGGTTGGATGGATGGATGGATGATGGATGGATGCATGGATGGATGGGTAATATTCTCTTAGTTTTAAAATACCTTTCACAAAATATTTCTTGATTGAGCATTGGGGTACATTTGCCATGTATAAGCTTTGATGCTAGGGATGGAAGAGTATAGAGCATCTGTCTTCTGACTCTTATGTTTCTAACCAAGTAGCTACTTTCTAGAATCTAGAAAGTATACATCTAAAACGCTAGTGAATAATGAGTCTAATGTACACTCATTTTTCCTTGGCCACATGCTTATTTCACAAAATAATGGTACTAAAACTAAGGGAACAAATTTACCAGATACAGGGAAGGTACACAAATATATAACATTTGATATCTCTTGTCACAGTGTATTCAATAGTAGAAGATGTCCCAAAGCAAGATCCTCTTACTCTTCTTCTGTCCTTCTGCATCCCTGTTTTAACACATCCCCAAAGCCCACTTATGCTAGTCAGATTCATTCAAACAGTACATGATGCCAAATAACACCTCTAATGCCACACTTCACATTCTGTTACTTGAGAATGTAACATCATGGTCATTCTTACCTTTTTGCTCTGAAAATTCTACTTTTAACTCAGAGGATTGTGCCCCAGGAGACACACTTAAAGCCCGCTGTGTCTAGAAGAGTGGTGGCTCCTAGAAGCTTCTGGGCCTCATGGAGGGCCTTGCAAATGGCCTTTCTGGCCTGGCTGGGCCAACTCCCCCAGAATGGCCTACGCGCTGGCCACAGTGCTGGGGTCAGACAACAACAGAGTCGGCAACCACATGAAGTGATAGCCAGTCCCAGGCCATCCACTGTCACAGAAAGGTCCTGAGTCTGACTTTGTACTCAGTAAGCAAGGTTCCGCCTAGGTCTTGATGACGCAGGTCCCTACCCCATGGCTCTTACATTCAAGCAAAGGGAGGCAGGTACTAGACAAACACCAAACGAGAGTCTTTTTATGGTGAAGAGGATAGAGAAGACAACAAACCAGGAAGGTTTTGGAGGGCAGACAGAAAGCTAAAGGAACTATAACTGAATGATGAGTTGAAGCAGCTAGGAAAGGGGCAAGAGGAGCGTGCTGTGCAGGGCCTGGGGAAGTGCAGCTTCCTGGGGCAGCAGAAAGCTGGAGGGTTTGAGGAAGAGACTGGGGACCAGCACCTGGATGGTCAGATTAGAAGTGAGTGGGTCAAATGGCCCTAGAGTTTGGCTTTTATTTTAAATTGTGCATTCTCAAGCAAGACACTATCACTATCGTGAAGGAGGAGAGAGATACACTCATTCCTCAGAGCCAAGAAAATAAAATCTTTCTTTATGGAAAAAGACAGATAGGACAGTCCCTGGAGAGCTATGAGGCAGAAAGTCATGGCTTCTGATTCCTGAAAGCTGCAACTCCCTTGAGCAAAGGCCTCTGAGTAAACTGAGGCTTGTAATGTCCACACAGGGCACAGGAAGGAGGCAGGAAGAGGTAGGAGCACCCACCTATCAGTCCTCCTTGGCCCCTGAAAGTTATGCTGGCATTGTAGGACTCAGACTTGGAGCCAAGGTCAGCAGGAAGGGCCGCAGCTGAGCTGGAGTTAGCACTGGCCTGGAGTCAAGGGCATAAAGGAGATAAGAGCCACCGTGTGTGTGTGTGATGGGGGAGGTGGCCCAAGGGTGGCTAACATGATGGTGGAGCTTCAGGCAGTGTGCAACCCGGCTCATAGCCACACAACTTGGCTTTCACTGGAGGGATAGAAAGACCCCGCTGATTGGGAGTGGGCTTCCTCATGCTCCCCACATGTCATGGCATCCTTGCATGGAAGGAAGCACTGCAGAGGCCTGACCAGGGGCTCCTGCTCTTCAGTATGTAGACAAGCTGGGGCTGGGGAGCAGTAGAAAGGAGAGAGGTCTTCTTTAGAAATCAGGTGCTTACCAAGGAATCAGGAGTACTGGCTACCAACTGTCCTCTCATTTTCACAGAAACACCATGGCTCCCTTAGCTACTCCAACTCTATCAGAGGCCACATACGGGAGCACCCAGGCAGAATCATTGTGCGTCACAAGGTACCCCAAGTGAAGTTCACCTGCACAGTAGACAGTCCGTCTGCAGCTGAAGTCATTCTTGAGGCTGGCGACACCCAGACAGAGGGTGCCAGCTATGATGTCTCCATTATGTTTCATCAAACGCCTGCATCCCAGCATGGTGGGCGCTATGGCAGCCAGAAGGAAGAGGTGTTCCTCCAAGCCACCCTCCGTAACCCCAATCCCCAAGTGCAGCTCTTCGTGGATACCTGTGTAGCTTCTCCAGATCCCAGTGACTTTACCACCATTGCTTATGATTTGATCCGGCAAGGGTAAGGAAAACAAAAGGTCCTCTCTGGTTGACTGTTATAATCATGTGGCATTCCTTAAGGGAACCTTTGTCTTCTGAACTAGTTAGTCCTAAATCAGAACATTGTGGAAGAGTTTTCACCATGCCCCAGATGCTAAGTGAGGCTGCTTCTTCAGCTAGCCTCTCCAAACCTTTCCAAATTCTTCCTGAAGCCAGTTCCAAGACTATTGAACTGCATGGTTAGGTATTGTCACAACACCACCACCAGTCTCTGTACCAAATTTGTCTTAACTATTTTTCTCATTGCTGAGACAAATTACCCAACACCAACAAGTTAAAGGAGGAAACATTCATATCAAATCATAGTATTGAGAGTTTTTAATCCATACTCAGCTGGATCCAAGGCAGGGCAGCACAGCAGAGGGGCATTACAGAAGAAAAACAGTTCATGCTATGGCAGGCAGAAGGTAGCAAGCAGTGAAGAAATCCTCCTTCCCCTTTTATCTTGTACAGGTTACAAGCCTTTTGCGTGGTGCCACAGATACCCAGGCTAGGCCTTCCCATTATCCATACCCAGAACTATACTAATTCCAATCAGTGGACTAGTTAGTACCACCCACCCTTTATTTTGGTATTACGTGCGCTAAATCCATCCCATTCCCAAAAGCTCCATCTATGACCACATAATAGGAGTAGGAATAGGAGTGGTAGTAGTTTATTTATTAAATAAAGACTGTATAGTGGAAAGAGACCCATTTGGAATTGAGAAATCTGGACCCAACCTTGGTCACTTGAGTTAGAATGAATTCATATCATACTTTAAGTTAATCTTTTTGTCCTGGATTTTTTTTCCCCTATCAGGTGTATCAAAGACAATACCTATGTCAATCTCCCCTCTCCACAAAACAGTGTGGCCCAGTTCAAGTTCAATGCCTTCACTGTTCTTGACAGCTATGATGTGGTCTACCTGCAATGCAAGATTGCTGTGTGCAGAAGAGAAGACCCCTCCTCTCGCTGCTCCCAGGGCTGTGTAGAGCGGAAAAGAAGAGGTGCCAATCCCTTGGTGCTCAAGGAAGAGGAGACTGTGCATTTCCAGATAGTGGGGCCACTGGAGATCCAGAAATCAACCAGTCAGATCAAGACCCAAGTGTAATGTCTCCAAACTTTATGGGAATATATTAGGAGGAGGCTACTTCTTGCAATGAATCAATGCTTGGCAAATTAGAAATAATTCTTATAGAGACTGGCAAGAAAAACAGAAGTATTGCTTCTCTGAGGTTTTCTACTAAATAAATCCTGACTTACTGAACTTCTAAGGCAGTTACCCTTCTTAACTAAAAATGCTGGTTTTCTAATTCTTCCCTTTCAAGAAGTTGATCATTGTCTTAAAATGTACAAAATGTTATTAAAAACAGGGCCATCTCCTTCTACCTCATGGTCAATTTAAAGACTTCTTAAAAATGATTACTTATTATTCAGATACTAATAGGTGGATCTCTGTCACTCTGGTGATGTAAGAATTTTCAGATGTTGCTAAGAGTCTTAGGTAAAAATAAACTAAATGCCTGTCAGGAGCCACTAACTGCTTTTCTTTAAGTTCTAGTAATGTGACAGTTGAATGATACATGTCACTGACTCATCCAAACAAGCTTTAATTGTTTTGTTTCAGAGAGAACATATTGGAGCTTAGCTTCACAGGGTTGAGATTCCTAGTACCTGCTTTCCGAACTGCCAGCTGCTCGTATGGGAGTGTTCTCAGTTTGTTTCTCAGATCTTGCATCATTCAGGAAGTCTGTGAAGTACACAAACAGACAAGGAAAGAGCCACATACTCCAATGTGCTCCTGTTAAAGGAGGGTAGCACTGGCTTTATATATTTCCTGTGACAGGAAGACCCCTATGCTAGCCTTGCTACTCTGAGAATTTTCTGTAAATACACAGACTTAAATATTGATGATTTTTTTTGAGACAGGGTCTCCCTTTGTAGTTCAGGCTGGCCCTGAGCTCACTATGTAGCCCAGGCAAGCCTCAAACTCAGCAATCCTCCTGTCTCTGCCTCCCGAGTGCTGGGATTACAGGTGTGAGCCACCATGCCTAGTGAATATTTATGATCTTGTTTGTTTGTTCTTGCTAAGCAGTTTTTATGAGCAATATTTAAAACATAAATTCCCATCTCCAAGAAATTATTTCAGGTTTTGACAATAAATAACAATGTAAGAGATGAGATTACAGTACTGTGAAGTCCCACAAGGCAATGGCCATTTTCTAATGCAGGCTGGGAGCCACCCCTCAGTTCCTAAAAGGTAAAATCTAACAAATGACCCAAAGGACTGTGGTCTTTGATAGTAACATCTTAGTTCTATTAACAGATGTCCTTAATCAATAACTATATTAATAAAAATATGATGCTGATGATTATTTTTATGAAGTTCCCACATACACATACTTTGAAATGTAGCCTCTGGCCAATACAGTGCACAAGATATCTTTAAATCAAGGCTAATCTTCAGCCACATTAAACAATGACTTGAGCATCAGATATCTATTTCACACAAATGCTCCAAATGAATAAAGGGGTTTTTTTCCAACTAATCATAGGGTATTAGAGTTTCCACTTTCCAAAGTTCAGTGTCCCACTAACGATGTCTATCCATAATGTGTTGATTAAGCAGGCTTAACAGCTGCCAAAGCCCAGCACGAGGGCTGGGGATGTAGCTCAGTGATGGAGAGCATGGCAAGCATATGTGAGGTTCTGAGTTCAATCTCCAGTACTGAAACAAACAAACAAACAAACAAATAAATAAATAAATAAAAACACCTAAAAGCAAAAAATACCTAGTACTTGATGGCTTTCAACAGATTCTACTGTGAAAAGTATTGACAATGAAAGAACTGATATTTAAATCAATCAGTCAGTCGCAATGAAATTCTAGATCAGTTTTGCTTGGTCAACCAGATCCAAGCAGAGGCTCTCTCTAGAAGTATTCCAAGGAATTCTTAGAAACAATGAAGCTTGAAAGCCAGGCTAAATTTGTTCAACATCCCATGCCTCATAGAGCAACATGTACTTCTCTTTAAAGAATCTTGCACTGGGAAAACACCCACAGAGTACACTGAAAAAGGCCCAAGAAAAGCCTATTCTCTCTACGAAGAAGACCAGCAAAGAGACAACCCAGGAAACTTTTAGACAAAAACTGTTTTCATCTAGCCAAACACCAGGGAAACCCCAGCCCCACCCCAGCACCCTAGCCAGCAAAGGTTGTGTGCAGAGCCGAAGCCTCATGCTCTCCAGGGGCCCCTCCCTCCTTCTTCCCCTCGCCAGGGCGAGGTCAGAGGGCCAGGTGGGGTGTGGGTGCACGTACCTCCAGACCGTGGGACCCTCACCTGCACATTCCCTGTCAGATACAGACCAGGTGGAGCCCTAGACTTCATTCCACTGCTCTGGGGAAGGATGAGGGGCACCTTTCACCCTGTGCTGCTGGGATCTGGCCTAGGATGGGGTGGAGGGAGTAGAGGCAGGTCTTTCATTCCTGCTTGACAGTAGCAGGATGATCCCACCCCTTAAGGCAGTAGAGGCCAAGTGGATGGCCGGGATCCTAGCCCCTGGGCCCTCTTATTTACATAAGCCCCATATTCTATGGCCCATCCCTTTGTGGTTAGCCTTTCTGAAACGCTTTAAGGAAATTTCAACTACAGTAGAGAGTAGATTTGCCTTATGAGACATTCTGAATCCCAGTTAGTAACCTGTTCACTAGCTGTTTTAGGAACTGCACGCAGTGGCTCCTCAGGGTGACACCCAGATGCCCTTCATACTCACCCATTCGCCCGGCTGCCAGGGAACAGTGATGGCTGGTGGTTCTCAGTGTCACTGTTTCCCCTGATTGCCCTCAACTTGAGACATCTGTCTTGTCCAAGTTTAGAGCCATGACTTGAGCCACCAGCAGTTTATAAAGTCTGAGCACAAGGGCCTCAATTGGACACCCTTCGGGCCAACCTGTCCCCAGGACTCCCTGGGAAACTGATTATACACTTTCACTGCAACTGCTTCCCGGGTTTTTCAGCTCCCAGCCCTGCCTCGCTCACCTCTCCCAGGGATAACCCTGAGTGCCCTTCCCAGGAAACCTCTGGGACAGGTATATTTTCCTAAATCCCCAGCCAAGGCGATCAGGACTAGTGTGGCCCAAGGAAGCAAATTCCCAAGTGGGACTCTGGCGTTGGCACTGAGAATTCTTCACTGATGAAGGATGGAACATGGGTGCTCTGAATGCTTAGATATTTTCTCTTTTAGTCCCCTCCCCCACATGAAGGCAGACAGTGGCTACTACCATCCCTATTTTAAATTGTAGAGAATAAGGCTGAAAATGACCTGGACAGCACACGCAAGCAGGTAAGGGAGAACTATGGGCCAGGCCACCAACCTCGGATCCAGATCTCACTATAGTTCTTCCTAAAGAAAACAAAAATTGTTTAAGTGGTGGCATACAGACTGACGCCATTACATCGGATTCTTTTGGGGCTCATGATAATATAACTTTGTACTCCAGTGAGTCAAAAT
>PVIC010049784.1:0-13039 GCA_004025085.1 Thryonomys swinderianus | reverse complement strand
GACTTTGTGATCGCAGCCATTCTTTGTGGAGTGAGGTGGAATCTCAATGTTGTTTTCATTTGCATCTCTCGAATGACCAGAGATGTTGAGCATTTCTTCATATGTTTCTTGGCTGCTTTGATTTCTGCCTCTGAGAAGTGTCTGTTCATTTCCGTTGCCCATTTTTGAATTGGGTCTTTAAACTTGGGGAGGCTGATCTTAGATACTCTTTTCATGTTCTGGCTCCACTCAAAACTAGCAGCTTTCCAAGTCAGTGAAAGTGCAGTGTTTGCCTTGCCACCTCAAAGCAAATTGGTTCTGATGGTGCTTATGGAAAGGTATGGAGAAGGAAGCATTTGCCAAATCAATAACTGCACACCACACCAAGTTCCAGGAGATGTGTTCAACTCCTCAAGCAAGGAAACCACATCTGGTACTTCAGCTGCAATCAGTAACCATGTGACTCAGTTACAATTATCTACCAACATTCTCCAAAACCCACCCATCTTCTACACAAGCCAAATGAGAGAATAAATGGAGATCTGGTGAGAAACACCACCCCAGCTCCTTCAAGTCCTTGATGGTGCTTCTAATTTCTGCAATCCTTCCAGGAGCATGATAGATACTGCTTTTGATTTACTATTTTGCCAGGCAAAAGCAATTCTGATGGCTTCCATTTTAGTTTTCCAATGATAGCCTTCATTTTACATCTTGATGAATAAGGAGAGTATCCTGCCAAATACCAAGTTTATCTATCCCACCAAAGCATTCTGTAACAGGAGAAATAACAACAGGACAGATTTGAGCAACTACTGGACCCACTGTGGGTCAGATCTTCACCAAATTCCAGGGGATCAAAAATGTCACAGCAGGCCCCATTAAGAGTGTGGATCCTGATGGAAACTGGCCTCCCCTTCATTCCAAGTTCTCTTGATCTGTGAACTGACTCAAATCTCAGAACTGGCTGAGGGCCCATGATTCCATATTACCATGATTTGAACATGTTTTTGTTCATTTGCTCTTAATTTTTTTTTTTTATTTTTCTTGAGACAGGGTCACACTTTGTAGTTCAGGCTGGCCCTGAGCTCACTATGTAGCCCAGGCAAGCCTTGAACTCAGCAATCCTCCTGTTTCTGCCTCCCAAGTGCTGGAATTACAGGCATGAGCCACCATGCCTGGCACTGTGGTATGTGGTATTGATGGCTGGTGGGTGTGAATCATGATGCCCAACATTGTATGTGGTGATGGGGAATCGAACTCAGGACCTTGCGCTTGTGAAGCAGGCACCAGAACCACTGAGCTAAATCTCTGGCCCTTAATTTTTTATTATATAAAACCTAGTAAAAGTTTATAGGCTTTCCATCTATATCACTTTGGGGAAGACCAGGGTTAATCAACCAACACTGTAGGTCTACATGTGTCAGACCATTCAGATTATTATTCTGCTTCTTCTATCATTGTGGTTAAGTGTGTACACTCCCCGTTGGTAATTAAGTGCTGCCACTTGACCCTGTGACTCTGGGATCCAATCAAGTTCATTGCCCATAAGTTTCCCAATCATACAACAGCAGTCCGCACTGTAGGTCTGGAATACAGGGAATGATGACCAAGCTCTTCAAGGACACTGGTGCTCTCTCACAAATTTTTTTCTCAGTGTGTTGATGAAGGTACATAGTGTCTCTGGTGGCACATTTACAATCTAAAGCAAAATATTAGTTTAAATGTAAGGTTATTTTTCTAATTCTTAGACATAGCTATATACAAAGCTTTTAGAACTTACAGTTATGGAATAGAATCTAGATTACATAAGCCTCAAAAACACAAAAAAGAAGACAATAGGGGCCAGAGATTTAGCTCAGTGGTTCCGGTGCCTGCCTCACAAGCGCAAGGTCCTGAGTTTGATCCCAGTAACCACATACAATGCTGGGCGTGGTAACTCACGCCCACCAGCAATCAATACCACATACCACAGTACCGGGCATGGTGGCTTACGCCTGTCATCCCAGCACTCATTAGGCAGAGGCAGGAGGATCGCTGAGTTCGAGGCTTGCCTGGGCTACATAGTGATCTCAAGGCCAGCCTGAACTACAAAGCAAGACCCTGTCAAAAAAAAAAAAAAAGATAATAATACAGTAATTTAAGAATAGTCGAAAGTTATGTAAAAGGGGTAAGTGCACTCATTTACTTATACTTCATGATAGGAAGTCAATAGATACTGTGTCAAAGTTACTACTCTGGGAAAAAGAAGGGTATAACTATATTGCATGGAGTTATAATGATAAGCAGAAGAAAAAAACTGAAGGCTAAAAATGAAAATACTAGTTGCTTATCATAGGTAAAAATGGGAAGTATAGCAGAGGAATGAAATTTTTGATTTTTGTTTGGTGCTATTCTATACAATTTAGCTTTTTAGCATGCATACTCCTGTAATAAAACAAATTAAGAGGCATGCATCCAGTTCTTATATCATTAAGAGATGAAAAGAAAAAAAGTTGAATCAGTTGACCAGTAAGTCCTCTTTTTAAGAAAGTTGGCAGTTTTGCAATGAGAGATGTTGTTCAGGAAGATGAATCTGACAGCAGTGTGCAGGATGGATTACAATGCAGAGTGACCAAAGTCAGAAGTCAATTACTAGGTTATTAGAGTAAGGAAAGGGAGAAATTAATGAGAATCTGAACTGAGGTGTAGGCAGCAGGAACAGAAGGAAGGTTAAAGATATGGAGGCTTTATGCTTAGAATATCTTTAATTTGTAAATGGATGGCATGGATGGATGACCTTAAGAACAATGGAGTAATAAACTGACCATAATACTTCACATCAGGGTAACTATAAGACTAGAATTAACTGGAATAACATAGTCAGAAGCAAAGGAAATATTTCCATGACTAGGCCAAGCTGAGCTAGAAAAGGTCATAATTAAGAAAAGTGTCTTAGTCTTTCATGAATAAGGATTTAGGAAACCTTGGTGGTGGTCAAAAACAATTAAGTAGGAATTTTGTTGGAGAGCTTGACTCCTGCTTTGCAGTTAAGGAGAATTCCAGCTAAAAAGGGTGGAAATCTTTCTTGAATAAGTGAATGTTTATTTGTAGCTGGTTGTGGTCTGAGTTTTGAAAAAAAGGTACAAAAAGTTATCCCTCTTAAAAGAAACAAAAGATATTGGATACTAAGAGAGTTCTGCCTTATTATTAAATACAACCTTACCATGAGTGCATTAAAAATAAATACCAGTAAAATAATCTCACAAGCAAAGTCTGATACTACATATATTATAAATCTAATAGTTCCCAAAATAATCTGATAGAATTAGAAATATGCTTCTCCAGCATATTGATAATTCTAAAATACATACAGATGAATTTGTTATATATATTTTTTCTTACTTTTCCTAACTCAACAAAAGTGCAAAAACTCTATTTCCTAATTTTATGAAAGTAAATTTCTGTATCTTGGGGACATGAATTCACAGCCACTCAACATTGGTTCTGGGAGTTTTGTGTTTATTTTTATTTTATTTTGTTTTGTGGATAAAACCTCTAACATATTCAAAAATTTTAAACACATCATTTTAAAATGTGGTTAATTTGAAATAAGAAAAAGCTGTGAAATAATTCCAGTTGCTGTTGTAAGTGAAAAATGAAGTGTCAATAGATTAACAAAAGAGAAATTTATTTCTCTCTCATGTAAAAGCATGTTATTGGGAAAGGACTAGGGATCTGCTCCAAGCATGTTTTTTTCTTCCCTAGGACTTTTTTCCATCTGGCGCTTACTCTTTTCAAAGTCCCTAAGTGGATTTACTTCCCTGTAGGCAGAGAAGAGACATTGGAATTACACAAGAAATTTTTATGAGCCATATTTGGGAATGATAAACATAACTTGTGGTCATATTCCTTTGGCAGAAATTGAGTCCTACGGCCACAACTAGCTGCAATGGATTCCAGAAAATAAAGACTTAGTATTTTTCCCAAGGAAAAGGAAGTGGAATTAGTTTGGTAAATAGTTAAAGCTATCACAACTCATCAAATAGCCGACTTACTCCCCACCCCACATAAAAGTCATCTTCTCCTTCCCAAGTTCCAGCCAGTCCTGTAGGTAGATCAATTTCTACAACTTACAAGTTGAAAAATAAACTCGGCTCCACAGGAATTGATGAAGTTTCTCATGGATCAGCAACATAAGACTGAAAGGACAAAATATTTCAACTCATTAAACACACACACACACACACACACACACACACACCCCTAACCATTAGAAAAGTAGCCATAATAACAATCTTTAAAAAGAAACCCGCAGCAATCCATGGTACAGAGTTCTAAAATCCCACTAGACACATTTGCCCTTGTAGTGTGGGTCAGTTTCTTAATCAAATCTTGATTTTGCTTTCTTGGAGCAGAGGGAATGAGTTTTGGGATATTGTCATCCTTGTACATCTTCTGGCTCTATGTTTTGTTTCTTTTTTTATGTTTGGCCACATTTAAGGTGGATAAGAAGACTCCTCTCCAGGGCTGTTCAGCTTCCTCCTTTTGCTTTCTTTTCAACTAAGCTTCAAGTCAGGTTTGTCTTTTGGTCCAGGTATGTGGAGGTTTTGAAAATCCAGTGTGTCTTAGTAAATATCTCATTTATTTACTTCCAGTGAATTTCATGTTCTGAGAGGCAAAATGGCAAAACCATTTGTGTCTGTGTATGCTTGCTTGCTTTTTTCTTGCTTCTTTCTCACATGCCTATCTTTCAAATAAACATTGGCTCTCTGCAAGTCTTCTGGTTTAACGGGAGAGCCCAATCCAAATTGGATTTTGCTGCAAGGATGAGCCTAAATGAACATTTGTCACTGAGAATTTTTTTTTATATCTGATTTTCTTTTTAGCATCTAGAAGTATCAACTGCTCCAAACTTTTTAGTGCCTCAAATTTTTGGGCATTTTTTCTTCTCTTCAAAATGATTAATAATTGTTCAACTTGATATTCGTGTTCCCATATATTTTACTCAATCAATGGCAGCCAATACTCACTAATAATATTTTTTGTTTCTTTGTTTATAGGAATAAGTACTTATTTATTATAAATTATTGTTTTATTTGTATATATTTATGGAGTGCAGTGGAATTATTTCATACATGTAAAATGTGAATAAATCTAATTAGAGAGAAATATGTCAGACATGGAAAGGCATATATTGCCTATTTTATTTCATACATAGATCTGAAAGAAAAATTAACTAACCACAGTTATCACTTACCTGGGAGGCATATGTTGAAAAAGGGAGAGAGAAAGGTTGGATAATGGGTAGCAAAGCACAATGAGATGGAGATAATAGGATGGAGTGTGCTATAGCATAGGAGAGTGACTAGAGTTCATAGCCTAGTATTTATTATTATGTTTTATGAATAACAAGATGAGAGGGGTGCAAAATCTCTAAATACAAGAGCTGCTGAGAAGATGGAAACAATAATTCTCTGATTTGAGCAGCACAAATTGTACAGAAGTAATGGTGTGTCATACTCTGCCTCATAAATGTGCAACTATTCTGGTTCATCAAGCCTTTTAGGAAATTTTTAAAGAGATGTAATAATGGTTCTCAGTCATTTTTCTTATGACCAGATATATGCTATATGCTATATGCCCTCCAAATTATTACAGCCAAGCAAACATTTGTCTTTAAGTAACCTGAGTGTCTACCTTTCTTTCCTATGAAGTTAAGTTTCTTGGCTACCCACTAATTAACTATTTTGACATGTTTTGACACAGTGGAATCTATTGCTCTGAAATCCCACATGTCTACAAGATGTGGAAGCTGCTGTACTATTTTGTTCCAACAACGCTCAATATCTACCTCTTGTCTGTTAATTAATATAATAGTAGTTGTAGCAACTGACACATGCAAAGCCTTTGGTGACTTCATGTATTCACATCGCATTTGTTGCCCATGTAAGAGATGGATGTGCGGAGTGGGTGGGTGGGTGGGGCATGGAGGAGGCTCTTCTGCCTTCCCAGGTTGCACATTCCCAGGTTGCCTTCTGCAGCACTAATATGCAAACGATGTGGGGGAGGGGGAATCCACACTGGGGATTTGGGCCTGAACATAACACGCGTTTCTTTTACCTACATTCCACTCATCAGAATAGTTATGTGACCCAAACTGCCTCCAAGGAAAATTGGAAAGCATGGTGTATCTGCATTCTCAGTAGAAAGAGAAAATAGTGAAAGGATATGGTCTCTGCCTCAGACTAAAGAATGCCTTTGATAGAGCATTAGTATTGGGTCTGAACTTCCCAACTACCAGGGTAAAAATGAAGCATGTTAATAAGAAAAGCACACAGTTCCTTAGGGGAAAATAAGGCTTTCCTGAAAATAAATTCCAAAACTGTCTTTCTTCCTAACATGCCAACTGGCACAGAGACTGCAAAATGGTACAACAGATATTTCTTTTGATGAGAGTCTTAAAGTCATTTTAATAGTGCTTTTCACATATTGCATGTGACATTAAGTAGTAATTTGAGAAATTTTTCCATCATTATTGAGAGCCAAAATCCCCATTTTAAGATGTACAGTATTTTATGTAAGCTGTGTAGGCACTGGAGAATAGTTTCGTCCCTTAATTGTTCTTCCCTAATCTCTTCTCTAAAGAGAATAAAGTAGCCTAATGAATTTTACTTGAAATCAAAATACAAATTAATTTATTTAAGCCTAATTTGGTGAGATTTATCAGGCCCACGTCCTAAAATAGTTTCAAACAATGCCATTGCTGACTGATTGCATAACATTATTGTCTAACCTTGGCTCCAGCCACTGGGTAAAGAGATGCAATGAGACAACTGTTCAGAAGCTGCAGAAGCAAACTGGGTAAAGGAGCATCGCAGCAAAAAGGAGAAGGACATTATGCTTCAGAACCTCAGAGATATGAGCTCAAAAATGAGCTCTGTCCCAAACAAATTGTGCAATTCAGGCAAATTACTTCACTATTTCAAGCACTTGTTTTCTCAGCTTTTCATACCAGATATCAATTATACAGCACTATCCTTATAGAGTTTCAGAACCAAAGGAGTTCATCCATGTGAACAACCTGCACACAGCCTGGTAAAGATCAGGACAGTCTCTATGCCAGGTTGTCATTATTATTATGATTCATGCATTTTTATATGAAGTGTGTGGAAACTTGCCGCAAGATTAGAACATTTTATGTAGCAAACAGTTGTTATTTACCTTTGATACCATTCCCTCCTTCAACTGGTTATCAACTGATCACATAATACAACTTTATATATAAGTTGCATATCTCTAAACCTTAACTAACAGATTTTTAATTTAGAGTAGGAAAACTATCAAAATAAAGATTTTTTTTTCTTTTCTTTTTTTTTTTTTTTTGAGACAGGGTCTCGCTTTGTAGTTCAGGCTGGCTCTGAGGTCACTATATAGCCCAGGCAAGCTTCGAACTCAACAATCCTCCTGTCTCTGCCTGCTGAGTGCTGGGATTACAGGGGTGAACCACCACGCCCGGCACTGTGGTATGTGGTATTGAATGTTGGTGGGCGTGAGTCTCCACTCCCAGCATTGTATGTGGTTACCAGCATGGAACTCAGGAGCTTGCACTTGCAAGGCAGGCACTGGAACCACTGAGCTAACCCTCCAGCCCAAGATGAAGATAACTTTACCTAAAATATCAATTTAAAAGAAGGAATCAAGGTATTTAAGTTCCTGCTAATAGAAACAAAAATCACAATTTGTGAATATAATTGATGGAAGAAGCTGAAGGAAGAATGTGTTATTATTATATGAACTAATCTTATCAATGGTTACTACAAAAGTACTTTGCAGAATTATGATTTTTTACAAATAATTTTATTCTCAAGAGAGGTAACCTATTAGTAAAATAAAATGAAAGGTTCTTGATCTGGCATACAATTATAGTTGATTATGGCTATCTGTAGAACTATCAATTTCTATTTTTTCATCATAAGAGTCTGTTGGATCAAACCTAATGTTCTTGCAGTTCTTTGAAAAGATATAAAAAATAGTACAAATATGACAAACATTTGCCATATACAATACCCAATCATTAAGCCATATGCTGTATTCTGTTAGTACATTACATATTTCAGTTATGACTGTGAATGTTTAATCTACTGTTTCATTTTACAGTTTTAATTACATTGGTATATTTATTGTTGATTCGTTTACTATTTTTATAATAAAAGATGTTGTTACCCACTTTCCAATATACACTTCCAAGAAACACAGTGAAGAAAGTTTGTTTTTTGTTTTTGAGATAGGGCCTTACTTTGTAGTTCAGGCTGGCCCTGAGCTCACTATGGAGCCCAGGCAAGCCTCGAACTCAGCAATCCTCCTGTCTCTGCCTCCTGAGTGCTGGGATTACAGGCGTGAGCCACCATGCCTGGCACTGTGGTATGTGGTATTGATTGCTGGTGGGCATGAGTCACCATGCCCAGCATTGTATGTGGTTCCGGGGATCAAACTCAGGACCTTGCATTTGCGAGGCAGGTACCGGAACCACTGAGCTAAATCTCCAGTGCCAGTGAAGAAAGATTTTAATCAAGATGCTCAAAACCAAGTTAAGCACAATGACATATGCCTGCAATCCCAGCAACATGTGAGGCCTAGGCAGGAGGACTGAAAGTTCTAAGCCAGTCTGGTCAATTTAGCAGGATTCTGTCTCAAAATCAAACAAAATGAGCTGAGAATATAGCTTAATGATAGACCACTTGCTTTGCATATGTGAGGCCCTGGGTTCCATCCTCAGTACCACAAAATTAAATATATATATATATATATATTATATTTTTTATCTGGTATGAAAAACTGAATTCATAAATGTGTTCTAGAATGCATGTTTGATATTGTGAAATAGTAAATATTCAAAGGGAAATGGGGTTTAGGAGTAAATAATGAGGAAAGAAAAAAAGTGATGGTAAAATAAAGGAAACAAAGCTTGTGTGTATAGGGGTGGGGGTAGGCAGGGTGGGTAGGGAAGGGGAGAAATGAGAACTAAGTTGTGTCATATACTGGAACAAATTCTCAATGTGGAGTGTAATTGTGATGTGTATATATAGTGTACCATTAAAAAAATAAAAGAAAATAAAACTAAAAGAAAAACAGATGAAGACTGGAGCTCCACCAAAGAAAAAGAAGTAGAGGTGTCCTTCCTTGTTTCCTCTCTATCCCATCCATGTGATGAGCTGCCCTAGGGTGGGTCTTCCATACCGAAGTGTGTAGAATCACTGAGCAGCTATAGTTGACTTTCTATTAACTAAACTTCTCAAGTTGACAAAATCAGTCAACCATCACAGCACATATGACAATAATACTTTCTTATTCCAGAGCTCCCCAGCAAGTTATGTCCCCTACAGACAAAAGAGAGCTGTAGTCAGGGAATATTTGTGGGTGATTTCTGGAACAAATGGCAGTTATTTCAATATTTGTCCTCTGTATGGACCTGAGAGTCACTTATGGAAATAGTGGTAACACAAAAATGAAATCAAAGTGAATCTTTGAGTCACAGCATACTAAAATGTTTTTCATTCAGTTTACCTTACAGGCACCCCCAACCTATAAAGATTTGTTGGGTTAAAACACTGAGTTCTGAAGTTTTTCCATGAGTTGTAGGTTGGTTTTCACACTGAATAACACAATGATATGAAGTTGTATCTCAGTTTCTGACACGTAATATGAATTGAATAAATGACACAAGAGGGTGGTGATAGTAATTGTCATTGTGCATTTGGCTCCACAATAATGTTCTGAAACAATCAGAAGTAAAAAGTATCTCCCTAAATGCTCATGGAAACATGATGGTGGTAATACCCTGGTATTTTCTAAAAGATGAAACTGAAGCTCTTTCAGTGGCTTATTTGGTAAGAGGTTGTTCCCCAGGTTACAGCCACTGAGAAATAGTGTAAGCTTTAAAGATCTGGGGATAAGAGGCAGAACCTCCTGTCACTGGGGTGTGGTCTTGAAATTAATTATGAAACCTTCTTCCCTTCCTCTCTTTGGGTGACAGCCATGAGCTCAGCTCCTGCTCTCCACCATAGCTGTTGTCCTACAGGCCCAAAAAATAATGGGGCCAATTAACCACTGATTAATTGAGAAAGCATAAAACATACTTTTTATAAGATGACTACCTAAGGTATTTTTTATATTGACATGAAGCTTACTAGCACCAGACTTTATCTACAAGCGTGTTGGAGGTGAAGTTTGTAGTCAGTGACTTTGTTTCCTGAGCAATGCTTTTCCACTGCTACTATGGCATTAGCCAAAGCTTCTTGTATCATTATGGTAATGCATCAAAAATTAACTTCCAGTATGTCTGAGTTCAATTATCTCCCAAAAAGTAATAACTCACACTCATGTTAAATGTCTCAGTGACCCAAAATATCTAAGCATAGAAAATACTCCACATAGCTAATAGCCCTTTTGTGAATTTTCAGAGAGGCATCTAATTAATAAACTAGTTAATATTCTTATATAGCACAAGGTAGTGTCTGAACACAGTTTTCATCCAAAAGCTTATTAAAATATTTGGTGTTGAATTCAAAAAAATCATTCTGGGGAAGAGACAATCTGTTTATACATTCCCCACCCTGCTGGCAGCAGATAGCTCAGGAAACTTTCTTAGAGTGCTTCTCGACCTCAATAGCAGTCCAGGTCAGAACAATTACAATGGTTAATTGCAAAAGAAGAGCCTTTCTGGCATGTGAATGAATTTTGGAAAATAAGTATTTGCTAGGTGGATGGGCTTCAAAGATGCTGAAACTGTAGTCTGCATTGTTCCAGGCCGTTATTTTTGGTCCACTGAGTAACAGCTGCTGCATATGGTAGTTGTTGAGTTTTCCACTAAAGATCCACTTACTGGCATAAATAGTAAATGTTTGCATGTGCTATTTTGATACATCCCCTGTGAGGCTCCATTTCTACATTTAAATATGGATCACATATGGCAAATCAAAATAACTTTTTGTATGTAAAGCATATGTCCAATGAGTAAACCAAAGAGACATAGTCTATGGCACTGTCATGTTCCATATGCCTTTTGTATGGGTTAAAATTTAATGAAAATAACATAACCAGAGGCATATACAAGAAGGTTCATTGTTTTTGTTAAAACACTAGTGAATGGCTACAATGAGATTATGTATATATTGATAGATAATATTATGTATTATATATAATATAGCATAATGCTATTGCTAAAAATTTAATTAATATAAAGACTATAAAATTTTAACACCAAAGTTATTAGATTAATATGTAGCAGTAAAATACTTTAGTATTCATATAAGTTATAAACAAATAACTATAATGAGGAAGGAAGGGAGGGGTCTATGAAGGCATTTACCGACCAAGAATCAGAAGACTAGGGGGTACAAATGAATCCCGCCAATAGCTATGTGTGATTTTAGAAAATACTTCCCCTTTTGTGGCTGATGTTTTTGCATTTGTAAAACTAGTGACTGCTATGAACTGAATTGTGTCTTTTGCAAATATCCTGTGTTGAAGTTTTAGGCACAATGCAATGAGGTAGTGTTTGAAAGTGGAGTCTCTGGGGGATAATCAGATTCATAAGAGGTCATGAGGGTGAGGCCTTCCTTACGGTTAGGATTAGTGTTCCCCTGTACTCCCACCCCACCACTAATACCAGCAGGGGAGGAAGCAACTTGAACTCTGCCAACTGCAAGACAGGAACAGGCCCTCGCTGGGGACCCATTACGCCAACACCTCAATCTTGAATTTGGCTACCTCCGGAACTGTGGGAAATAAATTCCTCCTATTTACTCCTGCCTGTGGTATTCTGTTACAGAAATGTGAGCAGACTAATGCCGTGGATAAACTCAAGGAAGCTAAATTGTTTTGTTTGTGTGTCATGTCTCTCCCGTTGGTATCTTAAATGAGTGAAAGAATAAGACCTCACAAATGAATAAAAATTAAATTGTGTTCTACCCTGGGTTTTGTTTTTACTGTATTTCATTTTTTAATTTGTTTTCAAATACTTTAAAGTTGAAAATCATGCATGGTGTTGTGGTAAATGAATACAATCGAATATTTAATTAAACAGACCCCTTCATTCCCCAAGCTTTAGGGGACTTACTTGTAAATTAGTTATATAAATCCTACTGATACCTCACAGCAGCCCTGCGTATTAGTTACTTTACTATCATTGCTGAGACAAAATACTCAACACCAAAGTTAAAGGAGAAAACATTCATTTAGCTCAAAGTTTATAGAGGTTTCAGTCCATAAGCTATTGGCTCCAAGGCAGAGTGGCACATGGCAGAGGACATCAGAGAGGAGAAATAGTTCATTGTATGCAGAATACAGCAAAAACAAGCAAACAAAGAAGACAAGCCTCTTCTGTCCCTAGCATGGCATTCATGCTGCTGTGATTAGGGCAGTGGCAGGTCAATCAGTGGGCTGATTCAATGATGAGCATCCTTCCAAGATGTGATGGCACATGCCCATAGTCTCCGCACTTGGGAGGCTGAGGCAGAAGGAACATGTAAGTCCAAGGCCAGCCTGCTTTACTTAGTGAATCTGAGACCAATATGAACTACATCGTGAGACCCTATCCCATAAAACCAAAAATATAAATAAGTTGACTGAACACTGTTCAATGCAATTGAAAGATGCTTATTTAAACAGACATCCTAAACAATAAAAAATTTACATGTGACAATTCCTATTATTTTGTAACAATTGACTTACGCTGAGCATAAGAAATGTTAAACACTACAAGAATTAGTCACAAACTTTCACATTCTCATTTTAACTTGCTCAGTCATCTTAGTTAAATGTTAATAAAAATCCATCAAAATACAAATTCCTGTGCATCTATTTAGACAACTCCCTATTATTCCAGTGTGTGCTTGTACCACAATTTGTTTTCACAAATCCCTGTTAATGGCAAGTTGGATTACTTTCAACTTTTTCCTTTTAAAAGAAAAGCTATGGGGCCGGAGGGTTAGCTCAGTGGTTCCGGCGCCTGCCTTGTAAGCGCAAGGTCCTGAGTTTGATACCCGGTAACCACATACACAATGCTGGCTGTGGAGACTCA
>PVIC010049783.1:0-13038 GCA_004025085.1 Thryonomys swinderianus | reverse complement strand
CAGGAAGTACCTGTAAAGTATATAAATTATTTCTCTTTTCAGAGGCAAATGGTTATTTTCCTTTGTACAGAGGTGGAAACTGAGGTAGAGGCAAGTTAAGAAAGTTACCTGAGTTATGCTGACTCCAAGCACAAACCTAGGACACAAACCACATTCCTGAATGTGCTCGTCACCAGTCACCACTGTGCCTTTGCTGGCGTGTCTGCGGACTGGTCCCCTCAGTGGTCACGGGTCGATATGTTTTTCATTTGCACTGCATTCCCAAAACGGTAGTTTCCTGATGGAAAACCAAGCGTCATGCGAGGTGTGTGCTGGCCAGCGTTTTCACTTGAACATCAACTCATTAGCTACCTCTGCACCTTTGAGAAACAAAAACAAAGTAAAGGGAAATTTCACCGATAATATCTGACACTTATGATAGCACCTAGAAAAAACTCCATGCACATATCAACTCTAATATTCCCATACATATAAATGGACACAGTATAAGAAATGGGAGCTTCAGAGAAAGTAGGAGAAAAATCAGAGTCCAGAGATCTCAGAAAATATGTGATTAAGTGTACACACACACACACACACACGTGCATGCACACATGCACACACACATTCCATGAGAACAAAAAAGAAAGTGTTTTGTTGTTGTTGTTGTTGTTGTTGTTTTGTTTTTGAGACAGGGTCTCGTTTTGTAGTCCAGGCTGGCTCTGAGCTCACTATGTAGCCCAGGCAAGCCTCGAACTCAGCAATCCTCCTGTCTCTGCCTCCCGAGTACTGGGATTACAGGCATGAGCCACCATGCCCAGCACTGTGGTATGTGGTATGTGGTATTGATTGCTGGTGGGTGTGAGTCTCCACACCCAGCATTGTATGTGGTTATCGGGGATTGAACTCAGGACCTTGCGCTTGTGAGGCAGGCGCCGGAACCACTGAGCTAACTCTCCAGCCCAAAAAAGAAAGTTTTTTTGTTTTTTTTTTTTGAGACAGGGTCTCGCTTTGTAGTTCAGGCTGGCCCTGAGCTCACTATGGGGCCCAGGCAAGCCGCTGCGAACTCAGCAATCCTCTTGTCTCTGCCTCCCAAGTGCTGGGATTACAGGCGTGAGCCACCATGCCCAGCACAAAAAAGAAAGTTTTTGTGTTACATATCTAAAAGATATCAGAGAACACTCTTCCTCCTAAATTTAAGAAAAACTAATTTCCCATCAAATGAATAACAGAAAACTAATAGAAAAGTATCATATCTCATATACCAAAGATTTAACTGGGTCACCTAAGTAAGAAAGAAAATGAAATTTCCATTATATTTAATAGTGATGATTATTTATGCCCCAGAAATACCAGGTAAGATATTCGAGGAAAGAAAATATAAGCCTAGAATTTTAATCACAACCAACCTGACTTCCAAGTATGACAGTCAAGGAAAAAATGCTATCTGTATGCAAAGAAAAAAAATTGCAAGGAAATGAAGCATTCATTTTAAGAGAGGTTTAATAAATAAAGCTTCAATTATAGTGTGATGACCTTATTACAAGATGATGTAAAAAACAAAACTATGAAAATTTTATGACATGTATATGACAAGGGAAATTTGAACACTGAATGGACAGTGGATAATGTTAAACAACTTTTTTGAATCATTTTATAGATTGGGTGGCAATAAACAGGAATAAGATAATTTATTGATAAGTGTGACACATTTAACGAGGGTATTCAGAACATGCCTGGGTTTTGCTTCACATCACATAAACCTCATAAACCTTTATGAATGCTTTTGTTTGGAACAGTCCATGCAGTTCACCAAGTCCTTAGTGAAATTTTGCTTCCCTTCAGAAATTCCACAAAGGGTGTCAAACACGATGGAGCCATCTTCCCGGCATGAGTACCACCATCTTCCCTAGAATTGTGGAACAAACAAGTTTGTGATGTGAGGAACCAATGTATGCAGAAGGATACAATGTTTGTGTGCGAGTAGGAAAGGTCAGAGTGCTGGCTGTTAGGGTGCATGATAAGTCCTATGTACCAACTCACCATTATTAAACAGTCATCATGAAGTCTAGAAGAAAAATACAGGATTTCCAAACAAACAGAAGAGCAGATAATTAATTGCCTCCAATTATATTAAAAGTGGCACCAATAATGGTATATTTTTGGAAGGAAAACTATTGCAAAAAAGGGCAAAATAACCCAGGAAAGAGCATGTCTACAAAATGCAAAGAAATAGGTACAATATTAAATGAAATATTGTTGGGTGGAATAACATAAAATTATAATACTTAGTAAAGACTTAGAAGTGTAAGTTTCTCTGTGCTCCTTGTATAATTTGAGAAGAAGTAAAAGAACTCATTTACATTCAGCTGTAATACATCAAGGATGCACATCGCCAACTGGAGGGTAACTTGCTTTTTTCTTTCAAGCTTAGAGACTATCTTGAGTTGCTTATTTTTTATTTTTATAAACAATGAGACTATTGAAATGCATTTGTTTGCAGCAGCTGTTCCTTTTAATAAAAATCCTCTTTCATCTTCCTAACTTGTGCTGTTGTAAAGTGAGGGATAAACATATGTAGGGACCTGAAATATGGATGGAAAGATAAGAATATGAATAAGATTGAACTCAGATCACTCCACAAAGGAGGGCAGGACAGATGCCTGGGAAGGTTCAACAAAGAACCCACACAGCCTCAGATGGTGTTTACTCCACACAACAGTGTTTCTTATCAGTTCTCAGTGTTCACTCCCGTTAGGTTTGACTGAGTAGGAAACCTCTTAGAAACATAGAAAGCAAAGAAAAATCGTATTTGGGGCACCTTTTCTTTTTTTTTTTGAGACAGGGTCTCATTTTGTAGCTCAGGCTGGCCCTGAGCTCACTATGTAGCTCAGACAAACCTCGAACTCAACAATCCTCCTGCCTCTGCCTCCCAAGTGCTGGGATGACAGGGTTGAACCACCACGCCTGGCACCTGGCACTTTGGTATGTGGTACTGATTGCTGATGGGCCTGAGCTACCACACCCAGTACTGTTGAATGTGGTTACCATGGACCTTGTGCTTACTAGGCAGGCACTGGAACCACTGAACTAAATCTCTGGCCCTGACACCTTTCCTTTAATTCTTATAAAGTAACAATGTATAGAAATTTAACAGAAAAATATATCTTAATACATTTCATGCAGATAAAATAGATTTAAATCTAAATTATATTTTCTAGGTGATTTAACCTTTTTTTTTTTTTTTTTTTGAGACAGGGTCTCACTTTGTAGTTCAGGCTCACTATGGTGCCCAGGCAAGCCGCCACAAACTCAGCAATCCTCCTGTCTCTGCCTCCCGAGTGCTGGGATTACAGGCGTGAGCCACCACGCCTGGCTTTGTGGTATGCGGTGTTGATTGTTGGTGGGCGTGAGTCTCCACTCCCAGCATCATATGTGGTTACCGGGGATCGAACTCAGGACCTTGTGCTTGCGAGGCAGGCACTACAACCACTGAGCTAACCCTCCGGCCCGATTTAGCCTTTTTAAAAGAACATTATGAAGACAAAAATGGAATTTAGTCCAAACTAATTAAAAAGTTCACATAATAACCTTATGTAAGCCCTTCAGAAGCTATGTTAATTATTATTTATTATTATTATTTAATGCTGATTACCATCCACAATTGTACAGCCCTTAAAAGTCCAGCACGAAGTACCTTCTCAGGCTCAAAGCACCCTAATAAGGTTAAAATAATTAGTATTATTGTGTCAAATCTTTTAGATAAAGAAATGGAGGCTATGGAAGATTAATTTATGAGGGCAAGTAAATAAACATTGCTGAGTATAAAAATAAACTTTAAACGTGTGGAGAAAGATAGACCTGTGGAGAAATCCCAGAAATAAATCCAATGATTTATGGCCAACTGACTTGTAATCAGAGCACCGAGAATACCTGATGGGTGGGGCAAGGCAGAACAGTGGACCCTTGCAACTGGTTCCTTCCCAAGGGCTGGGTATAGTCAGTCAATTGCCTTCAAGTTCTCCCTCCCATACAGAGGCAGATCTCAGTGTCCTTAGAGAGACATTGCTCCAGAGCTTCTCAATTAACCTCGCACAACTAAGGACGTTGTAATGTTCTTTCCAGAGGCCTTTAAAGGTTAAATCTGTGTGTGAGACCATCTGGAAGCTCAAGCAGTTGGAAATCGGGTCCTAACTCAAGACACTGCTCAGAAGTTAAACTACAATTCTGGTGGTAGCCCGCACTGTTAGTAGGTCAGGCCAGTTACAGTGCAAGCGTCCCCTGTATCGTTCACTCAGCAATGCCATGAAAATTGGGTATCTATAAGCAAAAGAAAGAAACTGGAAAGTGTCTGTGTTCTATACACAAAAATCAAGTTAAAATGGTCAAAAAAAATTAAAGCTAAAGCCAGAAACTGTAAAATGGCCAGAAGAAAATCCATAAAAATCTTCCTTACACAGGCCTTGGCTATGCTTTTTTCAAAAATGACATTAAAAACTCAATAGCAAAACATGAGCAAATAGGACTACATTGTACTGAAAGTATTATTCATACCTAAAAAATTACCAAAGGAAAAAAGGAATCTACAGACTGGAAAAATGTATTTGCAAACCTTTTATCAGATGGGAGGTTAATATTCAAAATTTTTGAGCCACTCATACTTTTAAGCTATTCATTACCAGATATTTTTCCAAAGATGCACAAATGGCCGAAATCTACATGACAAGATGTTCAGCATCACAAGCTATTGGGAAAGGCCAATCGGTATCACATCAGCTCACGTGGCACCTGTGTTGAGACAACTATTATTAAAAAGAAAAAGAGAACAATTGTTTGTAAGGGTGTGGAAAAATAGGTTTTTTATCCGTCATCAGAAGGAATGTAAACTGGTAATGTCATTATAAAAATAGTGCGGAGGTTTTTCAAAAGATTAGAAATAAAACTAGCATATGATCCAGTAATTCCCTCTCTAGAAGTCCATCTAAGGAAACGCAGTCAGAGTCTTAAAGAGACATCTGCATTTCCAACCTCACTGTGACACTGTTTGCATTGACCAACATACAGAAACAACCTAAAGGTCTGTTGAGGAAGGAAAGCAAAAAGTTGGGGTGCTGCTGTCCAGCCATATGCATGGGGTAAAGGTACCCTGACTTCTGTGAATGGCAAAACCCCCCGATGCTCAAGTTGCTCATAGCAAGTGGCCTCGTGTTCATACATGTCCTATGAGCCTCCAATCATATACTTTAAATGCCACGTATAATGTCTAATATAATGCAGGCATTATGCAAATGGCTCGTGTGTTACACTGTTTCTAAGCAAAACTGTGTGTACATGTTTCATACAGACAAAACTTTTCACGTTCTCGGTTTATGGTTGATCAAATCCACAGACACACAATATTTAGTTTAAAAATGGAGACACTGCATTAAGAACAACATGGATGAGCCTGGAGCATATTAATGCCGAATGAAATAAGCCAGAAACGGAACCAACTGCTCCGCCATAAAGAAGGATCAGCAGGAGACATTTCTAGGTAAATGAATGCGTCCTGAGACTATAGTTTCAAGTGAAGTAAATTGGACACACATGTTTAAATGTCGCCCTGCTTCACTTGTGTGAGAAACTGTAAAGGGTAAACAAGAACAAGAACTGATGATGGGCATTGGGAAGTAGGAGAAGGGTGTTAAGATGGGAAGGGGAAAAGGAGAGGACGGAAGGAGGGAAGGAGGGAAGACAGAGGAAAGGAAATAAAAACACAGCGGAAGGGAAACAATAAAAACAAAGCTTTTGTGGACAGAGAGGGGAATAGGGGCCAAGGGCAGTGGAGAGGAATGAGAAGCAAAAACCAAAAATTAAGCTGTATTATTCACAAATATAATTCCCCCTGCTGGGGACATATTATATATTATATATATATATATATACATAATATATAATATATAGTATATATAATATATACTATATATTATAATATATAATATATATTATAATATATAAAATATATATTAATATATATATATATATGTCCCCAGCAGAGGGAATTATATTTGTGAATAATACAGCTTAATCTTATATATGTGTGTATATATATGCGTGTATATATATTATAATATATAATGTAATATATATTATATATTATAATATATACACACATATATACATATATAATATATATTATATTATATATTTATATAAATATATTTATATTTAATAATAATACATATTTACAATAATATATATTATATATTTATATAAATATATTATATTATAATATATACACACACATATATATATATAAAACTATACCAATAACATTAAATTTTAAAAAAGAAACACCCAAAACAAAATGAAGTACTCTCTCTTCCATGTGGAGTCTTAAAAATAAACTAGTGGCTTCAGGAGGCCAGAGGATAGAAAAAAAATGGGAGCTGACCAAGCTGGAGAACCTGATGAACACCACGGTGACTTCACAGAATAAAAATATATGACACACATGGTGCTTCCTAAGAGAGTAGACAGTAAGTATCCTCACACCTGGAAAGGTAAATCTTTGAGGTGATCAGTAATTATGCTAATCACACCACAATGAGTGCATGTATCAAACATGCACAGAATATATATCTTCAGAAGTTTTGACTAAAAGATACTTTTAAAACTTGATCTAAAACATTACAAGAAGTAAAAACAAGACCCAGACACGTACAGAGTACAGGTCATACAATGACAGAGGAAAAGGACAAACTTCTGTAAGTCCAGGAGAGAGGCCTTAGTGCATGAGTGACCAAATTTGGCTCTGTTGTTCACACTGAGACAAGAGGATTTCACTTGAGCCACTTACGATCCCTGCAACATAATGTACAAAAGTAACAAGTCTATTTTTAAAACCATTTTGCTATATCAAACCAAAACAGTGCAAACCCAAGTTCAATAAGTAAGACAACTTGCATGTCTGGTTAGTAGCAGCAGACACCTGTCTTCACTGCGCACTCACGTAGAGTTGGTGGAAATATTATTATTGGTAATAACTGTACAGTATTTGCCATGTCACCGAGCACGTGTCAGGTCTGACTCAAGAAGGAATCCATCTGATTGCGCTTGAAGCGTATGGAAGGTGGACTCAGCAGTTGGGCTCTGTCCTCTCCGCTGTGTGTCCTGTTGTCACCTTCGGGGTCTGTGCTCTTGTCCTCGCAGTAGAGCCTTGAGTGACAGTGCTAAAAAGCACAAAATAATGGTACATGTTTACGATCTCTGGGGCCAGTGTGTGTTAGATGTCTGCAGCAACACGTGGGCTGCAGATTGGAGACACTTGCCCAGAATCAAGCCAAATGTGCCGATCGCCCCAGAATCATGAGAAAATACATTTCTGTTCTTTAAAGGAAGGAAAGAGGAAGAGAAAGGAAGGAGAGAGAAAGAAGAGGAAAGGAGAACCATTCTGTAGCATTTTGCATCCTCATACAAATTGTGCCAATTCCAAATATGACACATTAGTTAATAGTCTTTAAATTTGCCAAAGTCTTTCGTTGTTTTCTTTTAAAATAAAAGTAGTTGCTCTGCTCTGTACAATCATGAGTCACTGTCGATGAAGTCTCTAATTTCCTTATATGTCCTGGAGGTCTTCCAATAGGGTTAGTGGATTGAATATTTTGTTTTTTTAGATATTGTGACTTTGTAAATTGGTTCTCATTTATCATCAAGGTATTTTCAGAAACAATTTTCTAATTGTTTTTTCTGTTCAGTAGAATTTTTGCTTATCTATAATTTTTTGTAACATCATTAAAACTGGCTCCAGGGAACCACAGAGTCTTAGAGCACATTTCTAATCAACATCTGTAAGACTCTGCTCTTTGTCTAAGTTGTTGGGTCTTTTCTATGTCATTCACTTATGTTTATGGTGAACTAACACAAGTGTTTATTCTCAAAAGGGTTTTATTTTTTACCTGGTATTGAGAATTTTTTTTATCTTCCCCTTTTTGCAGTCTGCTATCAAAACTAAATATATTTTTACTTCTAATTTTGATAATTTTTTTTTTTTTTTTTTTGCTTTTTGGAGACAGGGTCTCGCTTTGTAGTTCAGGCTGGCCCTGAGCTCACTATGGTGCCCAGGCAAGCCGCCGCAAACTCAGCAATCCTCCTGTCTCTGCCTCCCGAGTGTTGATAATTTTTATGTCTAGAATTTCTGGTATTTACACAGTTACGGTGTCATTGAAGACTTTTAAATATATTTTTATATGCAATGCTATCTTTTCTTTCTTAAAATACATATATAATTATTAATGGAGCTATGGAGACTTTCAGAGAAAGACCAACTGTTGTTTCCTCATACCTGTCTGCTGCCTCAACCCTGCACTCAAACACAAATAAAGGAAGGAGAGGCGACATCCCCAGTGAGATGAGGAAGAGGTCCTCCGAGTGCTGTGGCCACCAGTAAGATTCTCGGCCTCTACCTAGTCCAGAATTATTCTCCTCTCTTTGCATTTCTCCACTGGCTTCTGTCAGCTGTCACCTGGGCACCAGCCATAGCAAGTAGTTCAGGGGAAGGAGCTCTTCCACTGGGGACATTTACAAAAGCTGTAAAGAATGAGCTGTGATTCTTGAATCACTCTTTGAACATTAGGAATCATATTTTCTGTTTACACTCTCAAAGCCAATACAAGTTTTCACCCTAGCCTAACTCTCCAATGAATTCTAGCTTTCTTTTTGTTAAAGACTTACTACCTAATTCTTGAATTAACTTGCTATTGTCTGACGAGGCTTTCATAATTTTTCTTTAGACATTTTTTTTTCCACAGAGCTACACAAACCTTAAGAAATATAAAACCAAAAGACTCCTCTCTTCTCCCTAATTCCCTTGTATGTTGGAGCTGAGCCAAACAAGTGCTGACTTCAAATCTCAGAGCACTTTAAGGTCCCTGGAATGAGGATGCACTTTGCCGTCATTCATATGGATATATATACTTTGGTTTCCGAGAAGGACAGAAGGCATGTTAACCACATACACAGTAGAACACTCTAGTATATATGAATAAATATCCTTTGAAATTTTGGTTAAAGGGTACAAAATTTCAGTTGGCCGGAATACATTCAAGAAAGAAATTGTACAGTAAGGAGACTATAGTTATTAACAATGTTAATACCAAACTTTGTGAATTGACAATGTTAATTACCAAACTTTGTGAATCACCAGCAGAGTAGATTTTTAATTGCTTTTATTGGTACATTTTATATTCTCAGCATGATCACACTCGACATTGAGAATTTGATCAGTGCATAACACAGTTTAATTCTCATTTTTCCCATTCCCCTGCCCACCCTCCAATCTTCCCACCCACTATATACATAAATTTGTTTCCTGTTTTCCCATCATAATTTTCTTTCCCTTTTTTACTTACCCCTACCCTCTTTTCCGTTTGAATATTTTCTATTTCAAAATATCTATTGTATGTCTTAGAACTCATTTACATCTTCAGTTTTTCACACCTGAGATAAGATATGGTATTTATGTGTCCTCACTACAAAATTAGTTAAGTATATGAAGGAATGCATGCATTAACTCAATGCATATATATTTTAAAACATATATCCTCAAAATAAATATGAACAATTTTATGACTAAAAAAAAATCAAAATTAGTTAAACACTCACATTAGGAGAAGTAAGCCAAAAATAAGTACTTCAGTTTTGAACAAAGAAGTGGGAGGGGAAAGGGAAGAGGGGAAAAGAAGGTAGTAAAAAAATTATAGGAAGTCTCCAATTTAAAAAAAAAGACCACTTCCATTTTATGACTGAGATAAATTCACAGAAACATTAATCTGTATAGTAAAGATGATACAGCAACATTTATAATTTTCCATGGCTTCATTTGAATGAGTTCAATGAATGGACTTTAAAAAAAAAAAACCTGGTATTGCCTATGTGAGGATTTTTAATTCACTGCTAAATGAAAGAGACAAAAAACAATCTGTGGCTTTGAAAATCTTTTCCGAGCAGATTACAGTGGATAGCTGACTTATGTGTTTACTATTTACAGCTTCCTCTCTGAAGGTACAGGTATAGGATCCCTTGTCCTTTATGGTGTAACCTTATCCGTCTGCTGAACCCACATCTGGACAAGCAGCCAATTCGTCACTTCCTTCTGTACATCCAGAATCTGTCAATAATTTCAAAGGAGATTTAGCCCTTGGGGGAACTGAAAAAGTTACATCCTTTTCATTCTTTCTTTCTTTCTGTTTTTTTTTTTTTGAGTCCAGATTTTATAAACTCTTTTTTACCTTTTCCCCAGGATATCAGTAAGTATAAAAATAAGCAGTCTGAATTCCTTTTGGCTCTGGAGAGAGCAGGATGGGAAGACGAGGGGCATGTGCTCCACCAACACTTGCTCCTGTGCAGTGGAGACCAAAAGCCCCTGTGTTCAAAGAACAGACACTGACTGTCTGCAGTTACGAGACGTGATTTTTTTTTTTTACAAACTAAACATAATTTGAATACGGGAAGTAGACGGCTTCAACTCTAAAGGAGACGACCTGCATGTTCAAAGATAAAAAATCTCAAAATTCATATGGCTAAAACTTTCCACTCTTTCAGAAGATATAATAATTTCTAATGTGTATGTAACTAATATAGACTCAAAATACATAAAATCAAATGACAGGATCATAATTTTACAATCATAGTTACTAAAGAAAAGGCAAAAAGATAAAAATATACTGATTAACAAATCCCTCTAGTGGCCTACATGTGTTTGCATGGCTATATTTTTATCAATCACAAGGAGAACAAACAATAAAGAATTATTTAATAAGTGAAATGATTATATGGCTAATTTTAATAATCACCTTATTGTGGTTTACAAGTAATGGGAACTGCAATAATATGTCTGAATCTACAGGTTAAATCATTCTGAATTATTTTAGGTAAATATAAAATGCATTAAAACAGTAAATAATTTAAAAATTAATTTTACTATACATGAAATTATCACCATCCTACAAACCAAAGAATGTACATAAATTTCTGAAAGTTTTCAGACTACATTTTTTACTGCAATATATTCTAACAGAAAAACCATACAAAACAAACTTTAAACTTTTATCGATAACCTATTAGTATTTTTATTGTGAAAAATGTGTTTATTGTAAGACATCCCAAAGCATCCAATATTATTAGAAACGAAGATTTTTCAGTGTTGGAAAATAGAGAAACTGAAAACTTGGAAGTAAAATTTCAAAATATTAAACTTCAGTTCAGGGCTACAATTTGAAATTTCCTATGTATCTGTATATACAATGCACATCTTCCAACTCTGTCCACTAAAAGAAGCAGCAGAATGTTGGGTGATATTTATAGAATAAATGATAGATATGTTCCAATCATCATTTTTCAACCCTCGGCATAATAGATTACAACATTTTCTTTAATTCATCAAATCAACCAACAACAAATGCTGGCGAGGCTGTGGGGAGAAAGGAACCCTTCTCCACTGTTGGTGGCAATGTGGACTGGTGTAATCACTGTGGAGATTGGTGTGGAGATTCCTCCAAAAAATAGGACTCAAGGTCCCATTTGACCCTGCTATTCCCCTGCTGATATATACACAAAAGAATTAGAAGAATCATACCACAGCAATATGAGCACACATATAATAGCTAAATCTTGGAAATCTTTCTAATAGCTAAATCTTGGAAATAGCCCAAATGTCATCAATAGGAGACTGGATTAAGATGTGGCTATTTTGCTTTGTTTTGTTTGTTATAAAATGGAGTATTATTCAGCCATAAATAATGATAAATTTGAGTTATTTATACTCAAATGGACATACCTTGAGGACATACTCGTAAGTGAAATCAATAGGACAAAGATGTATAAATACCATACCGTTTCTCTAGTCTGAAAAACTGAAGGTGTAAATCAATGCCAAAATTTATGAGAAAGGAAGAAAATGTGAAAAAGGGAAAGGGAAAGGGCAGGTAAAGGAAGGGAAAACATTTTGATGGTAAGAAGAAAGGAAACATAGCTTATGCATGTAGGTTGGTTGCAGGGAGGGCAGGGGAATGGGAAAAAAGGAGAATCAAGATGTGTTACGTACTGGTACAAATTCTTAATGTTGAATGAGATCATACTGTATGTATAAAATGTACCTATAAAATCAATTTTAAAAATTAATGTTATCTTAACACAATAAAGTATAGGTTACATAGGAATTATTGGCATAAATTGCTATTTTTTTGGGGACAGGGTCTCACTGTGTAGTTCAGGCTGGCTCTGAGCTCACTATGTAGCCCACGCAAGCCTCGAACTCAGCAATCCTCCTGCCTCTGCCTCCCGAGTGCTGGGATTACAGGCGTAAACCACCACGCCCGGCACTGTGATATGTGGTATTGATGGCTGGTGGGCGTGAGTCACCACGCCCAGCATTGTATGTGGTCACCGGGATCGAACTCAGGACTTTGTGCTTGCAAGGCAGATGCTGGAACTACTGAGCTAAATCTCTAGCCCACAAATTGCTGATTTTTAACTGTGTCAAAAAAAAGTTGTATTTTCCTAAGGTTACTGAGTCAATTTGAATATGCAAAAATTTATTTCTTTACATTGTTTATTTGTCTAGGGCATATCCTTAGAATATGCAAAAGCATATATATAATGAATATTAAAATAATATATGATTCATTATATACAAGTATATACAAACTGCCTTTTGGTCATCATGACATGAAACACCTTATATCAATTATTAACATCTCTTGCCAAATATATTTATCCTGTAGCTAGTCAATGTTGTCTGGACTTAACATGCTACTTACAGACAGATGAGAGGACGGGGGAGAGCTAGGCAGCGGTCAGAGGAATCGGACACATACAGAATGTGAGTCGTTTAATAGGATAACTGTCTTGGACTCTTCAGCTATAAACGGCACAAAATTCAGGCTGATAACGTGATGGTCCAGGCTTCAGAGGGCTTCAGTGTGAGACAGTACTGGCTGAGGAGGATAGGACAGGGGAGAGAGAGAGAGAGAGAGAGAGAGAGAGAGAGAGAGAGAGAGAGAGAGAGAGAGAGAGAGAGAG
>PVIC010049782.1:0-13027 GCA_004025085.1 Thryonomys swinderianus | reverse complement strand
AAAAAAAAAAAAAAAAAAAACCACACCTCCTGCCACAATTCTGCTTCTTTCTATAAACTTCCTAGACTATATTTCATGAGCATGCCTATATTCTCTGAATTTGAAGAACTAAAATTAACTTTGAATGTTAGTGTTGTCCTAACTGATTTAATTCCACTTTGACACTAACTGAGGCTCAAAGAATGCCCAAAATGTCATGATTAAGCCCTCCAAAAAAAGTCCAAGTTTTAAACTAATTTAAAATGAAACACAGCTCATTTTAATCGTTTTAACTCAGTTCGACAAAATAATTCACACCACAATCAAAATTGTACTGCTAGAACTATGATGTTCCATTATTTCCCACAGGTCTCTCAATAATTTTTTTTTAGAAAGGCCCTCAAGACACAAGTCTGTCCACTGTAATGATTGGAAAGGACAGGAGTATAAGAGCCTTGCTTCTTTGTTTTAAGTTGTGAAAAAGCTACATCTATAAAACAAAAATTGTCATAAAAGAGAACAGTGAGAGACAAAATATTTTTGGCAATTAAAAATGTGATTTCTGTAACAAATTTCTTAGAAACTGTGAAACAAAAAGAAATCTGAGTCTCAAAAACACTGAGACAAATTATAAATAAATTAAAAAATCAGAAAGCTAATTGAGAAGATCTGTGAGTGAAATATAAAAAAAAAATTAAGAAAACAATTGGAGTCTAGTTTCCAGAGCTGAAAAAAGACAGAGGCCATAAGATTGCAGGTGCCCAACACAGTGATTTAAGAGAACTTATCCCTATTGATAACTTAGTGGAATATCTGACTGTGGAATAAAATATAAAGATCCAAAAATTGCCTCTGAAAAAGGACACATTATTTCCAAAGGAAGAAGAATCATAGTCTTCAGACTTCTCATCAACATTATTTGCTAGAAAACAATGGGGCAATACTGTACTTTAAAGTTATGAACAGAAATTATCTTGAACCTAGAATTCTATTTCATGTCAAATTAATAAGTAAAAATAAATACATTTTCAACAAAATTTAATCCTTTGACAAAAGTAACAAGACTGCAGAAACACAAGAAATAAGGCATACAATCCAAGACATACTGTTTCTAAGGCAAGATTTCAACGAATACATATCCAAGGAGGAGAACTAGACATAGTAGTTTCAAAATAGAATGGAAAGTGAAGAAGATCCAAGAAAAATATCTCCGAAAAAAGAAAGTATTTCCTATTGCATCCATTTTAAAATAAAGAAGCAGGCTGAGTTTAGCAATTAAATTCAAACATATGTTTATTTTGTCATGGGGGGAGAAAAAAATGTCAAATAGAAACTCCAAGAAAAATTGATTGTCTAACATGATTCAAGTGTAAAATGACTAAAATATAGCATGATTTTGAGCAATTAAAGTGGAGGAAGGCGGAAGGATAGTGTCTGTAGTGGATAATCTGGTATTCCACCTAGACTCTGTCTTCAAGGCCACTCCCCATCTCCTGGTACTATATCAGATGTGGACTGTTCACATCTTTTTTCTCTTGAGTGAGTTTTTTCTCAGCCTCAGGGAACTGTCTTGTTCAAGGTTTTGTTTTCTGTAGTATTTTTGCAGCTATGTACATCAGCTTCTCCCTCTGACCAATCCTCCTTTTTCACTTCCCTACAACATCTCCTCTCTCAGTTCTTTTCAATCTTTCCTTTTTCAACCCTTAGCAAGTGAATTTTTCCAGAGCACTCCCACACAATTCATCTCAGATTCTATTTTCAGGGAATCTAATTTAAGATACAGGTATGAAGTCAAAAGGGGCAAGAAATCCAGACATTCCAAAAACTCCATGGTCTCTCTCTTTGACTGGGCATAGGTTTCATGTGGACAGATAGAGAGAAAATTGAAACACATTTGTGGAAGCCACGGAGTGAAGAGACCTGAATACCACATGATAGAAGCTTTACTCCAAGTCTAAGGTAACCGATCCTAATGGGTTCACTTCTCTGAACATCAAATCCTCATTTGCGAAGGGAGTAAGAACCCTGGGTTCTTCTGGGAAAAAAAGTGAGATGGTGTCTATGAAAATGCTTTGTAGTGATTCTAATATAGACATTACTAATATACTTTAGTCTGAGACATTTGTACAATGCTGCAGGCCTGATAAATACGTTAACTAAGTCTATTTGCAACAAGAGGTAAGAGTGTTCCATCCTGTGGGAAAGAGAATTAGATACACAAGCTATTCTAAGACAGTACTTCCTAGAGGAGGAGGTGGGTCTGGACTAAGAGCTACCAACTAGATTTTTCCAACTTCCCCAACTTCCCTCTTCTCTAACCCTCCTAAACATCACTGGAGGCAGAGCTGCAAAGGACAGCAGGAAGGACTGTGTTGCAGGAGAGCTCTTTAAGACAGTGGGACAACATTCCCTGCTTCAGGGTGTGACCCAGAATTGGGGAAGAGACGTTCTCTCTACTTTTGCAGGAGGAGGGTGCGGCACCGCACTGTGAGAACTACAGAAAGCGCAACACAAAGTTGCGCCCTAAGGAATCCCACAACAGCAGCATCAGTGATGCTTGCCAAGAAGGGGAGCTGAGGGTAAGCCACGGAAATAGCAGGCTGTGGGGATGCTGAATTGTTCTAGAGCAAGAAACTCAAGCAAGAGGAAGCTGGACAGCTGAGTGAGAAGATGGGGCATGTGATGAGCTGGTCCGAAGCCAGATAAGACTTCCAGTGAGGAGTACAAGACTTTTTTCCATAGGTGGATGTCTTGCAGATTAGATAAGAGGAGAACCAGAGAAATGTTGCTCTTAATATCATTATTTCAATCAAAATTTATACAACCTGGGATTGCAAAATAATAATTATAATTTACCAGATAACAATCTATAAGAAAAATGACTTTCAATGCTGGGCGTGGTGGCTATTACCTGTAATCTCAGCACTCGGAAGGCAGAGGCAGGAGGATTGCTGAGTTCCAGGCTTGCCTAGGCTACATAGTGAGCTCAGGGCCAGCCTGAACTACAAACTGAGACCCTGTCTCAAAAAAACACAAGAAAAATGACTTTCATTTTTTATTCATTATTGCCTTGCCTAATTCCCAATAGGTGCAGAATAAATGCTAAGTAAATAAATATATGTATAGGAGCTGGGGATTGAGCTCAAGCAGTATTGCACCTATCTTGGAAGTAGAAGGCTCCAAGTTTGATCCCCGGTGTTGCAAAAAATAGGTAAATAAATACAGGTATGACTCCTTCATCTCATCAGGATTCCCTGAAAATAGAACATAAAAGACATTATGCTGAGGCCCCACAAGTGGGACAAGAGACTTACTACCAAAAAAAGACTAGTGAACAAAAGTCTAAAGATTCCAGAATGTTCCAGAAGGATTCAAACTTCCTTGAGTATCATCTGTAAATGTACATTAAAACACCTCTGGAATTGATAATATTTTCCATCTGCAACATCTCCTTGGGGTGGTAAATGTCATATGTTGCCATCCCTTGGGTAAGCATTGTATCCCTTCTCTGCATCTGTCTAAAACTCTAAAGAGTGTTATTTGTCATCAAATGTGTCTTTCCACAGGGATAAGCAGGCTACTCACATTTGCTAATCATTCAGAATGTGTCCTAAGCTGCACCAACACTTGAGTCAGTTTGTGCTGCTTGGCTGTAGTGAGTTACAGATATGATACTTCCTTCTTACTGACTTTACTCAAAACAGTGTGCTTTGACCTGAAGCATTAATGATATAAGTCTTACATAATATGTGGACCAGAATTGGGGAAAAATCTTACAGTCTAACTATATTCCCTCCAGAGCCAGAGGACACATCGAATTATTTCTTTCTCTACAGTAATTAAAATCTTTATCTGTCATGAGAAAAATGTCTGCCAAGCAGATCTCATCCATATACATCTTGGCTGGATCCTAGAACTCAATCCTGAACCCACTTTTCAGACAGCCCAATTGACAAATAAATAAAAGCTTGAAGGATTTTGTTTGTTTTGTGAGTGGGTAGGGGAAATTTCTAGATAATAACATAAACCAAAAAATGTTTTTGAAATAAAACTTTCCATATCTTCCCTCTCTGTAACTGAGAAAAGTTGTATTTTTCCCTCCCCTTTACCACCCACACCTTGGCAAGAATATTCTACCTTACTTCATCCATTAAATGTGACTTGATACATTTTTCTTATCAGATATTTTCTCTTGTTGACTTTCCTTATCTGTAGAATGATACTAGTGTCCTCAACTGTAAAACAGTCTATTTCTCTGGTCTCTCGTAAACTCTTCATCATTTACTTCTCTATTTCCAATGGAATTAATCTTCTAAAATTAGATTATGCTCTAAGATTTTTTTTAACAGCTAAAAGCTCCATCAAGACCTTTCACAGCTTGTTAATGGAACAAAACACATCCAGGTAACAGTGTTCTGGGTGTTGTAATAAATGCTTGCCACTGTGTTGGTTAAGCCCTCAGTGTTGCTTCACAGGAATCTAGGAAACCATTTTGTTGCGTTAATCTTTAAAGCATTTCAGGAACTTTTGCATGAGCCAGAGATATTCTTAGAGTGTTTGGAATCAGTAACAATGAAAACTACCTTGATAACACCTTAAGAAATCTAAAATATTGTGGGGAAATTCCAGCCTCCCTCTCATTGAAAAGCTACTGAAAGCAAGATTTCACTACCTCTCCCCCCAACACATGCACATATACACACCACTACCACTTAGAGAACTTTTTACCTGTAGGACTTATTTCTGCCCTTTCCTTTGACAGAGACACTATAACTATACAAAAGCATAATGGAAGTTTCAGTTTTCAACCTGCTTATCACCAATGCATATAAAATGTAAATTAATTGGACATATTATGCATTAAGAGTGAATTCATTCAAATATCAATAATGAAAGATCTTGCTTTATGACAGGTTTTTTGGAAAAATAGAGAAGTTTATCAAAGGAAAGGAACTTGGCCTTATTAAGGCTCATTTTTCTTCTTCCAGTTGCTCAGGGAAAATCTCTCTGAATTATCCTTAATTTCTCTCTTTCATATCCCACATCCAACCCTCAGCTAATCCTGACCCCAGCAACTCCCCACTTCAAGAGCCACTCCCTGATCTGAGAGTCTCCAAGTTGATCCCCCAGTTTCTTCCTTTATTCTTCTATAGTCTATTCTCCACTGATGTCAGAAGTACCTTATAGAGTCATAAGTCATATCATGTCACTCCTCTACCTTAAGCTCACTAGTGGTTTCCATCTCACTGAGTCAAAGCCAAATATCTTCCTATTGCTTAGAATCCCTTCATGGCCTAGTCCCCACTATCTTTCTGACCTCATCCACATTTCTTTCATTTACTGAAATCGAACACCCCGACTTCCTTTCTACTCCTCATATATGGTACATCCCTACCCGCTATCCTTGTCTCAAGCTCTTTGCACTAAACATATACTTTACCTGGATACATTTTCATAAGATATCTATGCGATTGGCTCCCTCTGCTTCAAAAACACCTTATCAGAGAGGTTTGGCCACCATATAGAGAAGAGTCCAAGTACTGAATCTGATTTATTTGCCCCCACAGATTCACCTTGTCCCATTTATTCCCAGATATTAAGCATTTGCCCTATTTCTCAGATGCAGTAGCTACTAGCAAATGCAATTAGGCCCTGTGATTCCTTCATTCAAACCCCCAGTGGTCACAGTCAGCTCATTTCTTGCCTATGCTGACTTACTTGACTTTACTGGTAGAGAAGAGGCCTGTCCTCTGCAGCTCTGGAATCCAGGCCCAAGCCAACTGGATCCGGGAAGGCTCTGTGCCAGGAGCATCCCAGAGAGACCAGGAAATGCAAACCAGAATCAAACATCCTTACAGGTGAGCACTGATCCACAAGAAACAAGAGGTAGAAAGAAATCAACACAAATTATACTCTTTTCCCCACCAACCCATAGTTTTAAAACACAAAGGTCCATATGTTCTCTCTGAAAGTGTTTTTGATGACCAGATGCTATGGGTTAGATCAAGTGTCCCCCAAGTTACTTGGTCACAACCTGTCAGGAAGTGATAGAAACTATAGGAGGTAGAGCTTCGTAAAAGGAAATTAGTTCACTGAGGGTATTCCCTTGAGAAGTATACTGGCATCTCACTCCCTAACTCCTTCTCTCCATTCCTTTTCCTCTTCCTGCCTTCTATTCCCAGTCTCCATCTACTGCATCCTCCCTGTCATGATATTCTGCCTTGCCATGGGCCCCAACACAGAAGTCAACCCACCATGGGCTGAAACCATGAGCCAAAATAACTCATTCTTCCTTTTGTTTTTCAAGTATAATAGTTTTGTTACAGAGGCAGAAAGCTAATACACCGAGCAATCAGGTATTTCTTCTTAGGTTGTGGCCAATTAAAAAGTCCATTGCCTTTTGCTTTCCTGATTTTCCTGCTTTCCCTTTATTTCTGTTGGATGGCTTAGGATTGCAGCTCCAAAAGCTATTCAGATGGACATCGTGTCCCAGGTTCTGTGTTCTGGGGAATTTGTAAAAATAATCCTCCACCCTCTAGTCACAGTAACTCCATCTCATAGTTGGCTGCTTTCAGCTGCCCAGGAGCCCTCGTGAGGTGCTGAAATGTGTGGCAGACTTCAGTATAGCGAGGTCACCCACCACTGTAGTTTAATATGCTGGATGAAGCCACTGGAGCTCCCCATGAGACTGAGACAGAAAATGGAACACACATAACTTTCCCCAAGGACATGGACCATCTTTTTTGCTTTTTATTTTTGCTATTTAGAGTCCTATAAAACCCTCAGCAAAATGGCAGGAGGTGATTTTGGTAGCGGTGTACCTGCAAACCATCTGCCACTCTATCAATAACCTCCGATAGACTCATTCCGTCCCTGCCATGGATTTACACGAGTCATTCTTTGGGCTGTCAGTGCCTTCTCAATTCAGAGAAAGATGTTTCTTCTGCATATTTTCAGGAAATTTACTAAAAGACTCTAAGATATGCTCACACGCACACATGTGCTACCACGTGGTACCAAAGAAACGCTTCAGTGCACATCTGCCCTCTGTGACACCTGTCTGCCCTCTCTCAATACCTATAGAACATACACTTCATGAAAGCAGAATGTTGCTTTCATTTGCTCCTGTTTTCTAATCCCTAGAACACTTTCTAGCCCAGAAGGGTATTTAATAACTATACATCTGGGAATGAATAAATGAGAACTTTGTTTTCAACTGTAGAATGTGGCACTATTTTGTATTTTGAAAACACAAAAACTAGAAAGGGTAGTTCTGTGTGATCTGCTTTTTGATGTCCAGGTTTCTTCCTGGAATCCTTCCTGTTCCTCTCATTCTTTAATTTCATCAAAATTCATTGGTTATCTTTCAATTCAAACTTAAAATGCACAATTTCAACTCTTCTCAAAATCACCTCCCACCAATTAGGCTCACTACTGATGGATCCATTCGCTACCGAAGAGTCATTTTTTCAACCCCTGTAGACAGGACCCCTACATAAAAAAGAGTGAATTTTATGCATTTATTTACTTTAACAGAACTGCAGGATCCTAAAACAGATTTGGAATGTCTTTTGCCTTACTCGACCACACACCTCATTATGGATACACACAGGGATGTTCCTTCCCTGAATCCAGATCCTTCTGTTAATCCCCTCATTAATACTAATTACTGATTGCTGTGCACATATGATGTGCCAGTCATTGCAGCGGGCATTTAATCCTCACCAGAACCCTGAAAAGTGGGAAAATGCCTTCAAACTCATTCATATTAAAGTGTTTGAGACTTATCGCTATTCTCCTCAGAGTTATCTGCTTGGATGAAGCTGACTTCATCTGCAGAAATGAATCATTTCAGTACAACTGCATGCATCAAGGAGCCAGAGGTTCTGCGGGGAAGGCGAGGCTGCTGCCTCCCTTGTACTCCTTAATTCGCTGTCCTGCCCAAGTAACTAATTCATGGCTTTGTACATAGCCTGGAATTGCTTCAGAGAATATATTCTGTCTTTTTATGTCATTTAAAGCCCCTTGAGATCAGACGGGTCTTTTGTTTCTTGAATATTCCTGGAAAACTATGTTTGCTCCTTATTTGATTCCAGCCTCCACTCTTCCTCGTATCTAACCTATGCAAACATCTACCGCCAGAGCTGTTTCTCAGAGCAATGGTCTCCAAAGCCAGGGTGCACATGCTCGAGGAATGTCCGGGAGAAAAAAGAAATATATGAGATGGTACAGGGTTAATTAAAGTTAACACATGGGTTCATGCCGCCATCTTCATTCACTCCAGGACCTCTTCACCCCCCCCCTTGCACATTCACTGAATCACAGCTGGGGGTATCCAGATAAAAGCGTGGTTTTTTTCACTACATCACTGGCTTTTTACTAGACTAACTCAGGCAGAATATCATTAAACCACGCAAAATTTCTTTTTAACAGTAAAAACAAAAGGCAACATACTACTACAGAATCTTAATTCTTGTTAATGTTGAAATAATACATGCAAAACAATACAGAACAAACCAAAATAAACATTTATGTCAGTAAATGTGTGGTTTTGAAAGTCAGTGTAAAACTCTCCCAATCACATTCAGTGAATTTGAACCCATTTTCATGATATCCACGAAAAACAGTCATGAAATTCTGAAGACAAAAATCAGGAATTGGAACAAATTACACAGCATTACAAAGTTTGGTATATAATTTGAATAAGAATGATAGTATTGGTTGTTGTTGTTGTTGTTTGATTTTATTTTGGGGGGTTTGTGGTTTACTTCCTTTTTGTTGTTTTATGCTTTTTTTTGTTTTCTGAGACAGGGTCTCACTACGTAATTCAGACTGACCTTGAACCCACTCTGTAGCCAGGCTGGCTTCAAACTCTCAGCGATCTTCCTGCCTCAGCCAACTGAGTGCTAGGATTATGGACGTGAGCCACAACAGCAGACTTGTTATTTCTGCTTACCTTTTTCTTTTTTTATTCCTGCAGTACTGGGGATGAAACTCAGGTTCTTGTACTTCCAAGGTAGGCACGTTACCACTTGAGCTAAATCCCCAGCTGTTATTTCTCTTTAACCAAACTCAGCACATGGGTTCACTGAGTAGTGTTTCAATAATATAGGAAAGGACCAGAGATTAAGCTCAGTGGCACTATGCCTGCCTCACAAGCACAAGGTCCTAAGAGTTTGAAGCACAGTGGTGTTATACCTGCCTGGCAAGCACAAGTTCTTAAGTTTGATCCCTAGTACCACTAATGATAATAATTAATAATAATAATAATAATAATAAAACATGAAGATATTTTTTCAAACCAAAGGTAAAATTATATAGCTAAGTCCTATTATCCACAGTAACTAATTCTTTAATAATAAAACTATGTCAGTAGCAGAGTGACTGTTGCCACCACATTTTTAAACGGTGTTTGGCTCAAGTTGCTGAAATCACAAGGAGCATTCATGTATCCTGCTATCCACAGGGAACCAATGTGTAGGTAGAGAGTTGGAGCCAAAAGGGCTCAAAATACTGCCAAATGCCATCAATTTAGTTAACTTTATTTTCAAAAAAAAACTTTAAAATATGATTGACCCTAATGACATAGAAGTGACTATGGCTGAATTTTCTACCACACAGATCTGATCTAGACAGTCATCTTGCCCATACTTCAGTACACAAAAGAACTACCAACATATATTTACAGAGAGAGAAGTGTTCCAAATATGCTAACCTTTTCGGAGATGAAAACTGGGCTATCTATATCATGCTTCCTCTCAAGTATTTTTTTTAAACAGCAATAATATAAACAAATACAATCTGTCCATAACCTACCAACAGAGAGCTTTGGAAGGATGTATAAAAAGACTTCCATTGTTAGGTGATTTGGACTCCAAAACAAGATAGGAGCATTCATTAACTATTTAAATGGAAAAAAAAAACTCATTCTAAAAATTTAGAAACAGGACTTTTTTTTTTCAATCGGTTTACACTTCTTCCAACCAAAAATTTCAGTGAAATTTGAGTCCACTTTTATGCCAATAAAAAAGCAGTTTCTTTGCATACTGGTCTGCAAGAGCTACTAATTGACACCTATTACACAAATTTTAGCAAAGAGCTTTCTATAATTGGCAATGAGGGTTTAACTAAAACCGCTAGTAAGGAAATTCTTCCATCTGGATTTATGAGTCTTTGCAAGATACAATTTATCTGTTGCAAAACCCAATATAACAAAACATTGAAAACCCCATTTAGATGGCTGCATGACAAATTTTTAAAGCAAAATTTTCAAAACTAGTGAAACATACTCAAATATCATAACAACTTTAATGAAAGCAAAAAGAATCTTGTACCATTAATACTTAAGATAAAAATTTTTATTTCTTTATCAGCTCAAATATGGGGGTTACAATTCATTTTAAATAGGTCTCAACATACTGATGTGGTGGTTTGTCTATAATTTTCAAATAAATACATGTGTACACATTGTAAGAAAAGGCATGTAAACCATTTCTACTAATGAGAAAACACAGAAAAATACTTTGGGGAAGCTTCCTGTCCTCAGGGACAGGAAATGCTGATCACAGACTGTTCTGTGACCCACAGCATCAGGGCGACATGCAAAATGGCTGGAAATCCACATCTAGGGCTCCATCCCAGATCTACTGAATCAGAACACATCTCAGAGAGGGGGCGGGGTGCAGGTTTTCACAAGCTCCTCAAGTGATTCTTTGATACCCTTCAAAAAGTATTTTGTGAGCTACAGCTGTGACCCAGACACTCATCTGTAGAAGCTGCCTGTTGCTTCCTAAATTAAGACCACCCTTCTCCTCACATCACCAGAGGCTCCTCAAATAAAAACAAGCCTCCCTGATGAACCTGTTTCCAGGACTCCTTGACATGTTGATACCCTAAATACTCTTAAATACCCCCTTATTTATGTTCTTCGCTTCCCCTGGAATTCCTGCCCAATGCTAATATCTCTCAACCTTCAATGCCTGCCTTATAAGTACTGTACTTATTATACTTAAGAAGCCTTACATAATATTAGAAAAGAAAAATCTTACCTACAAATTCTTTTTTTAAACCCCACAGATCTTGTTTATTCATTTCCACCTGACACTTAACACCTACTATATTGCATCATGCATTACTGCCATGTGGATACATATCAAATTTGTTCCCTACTTTGAGAGAGACTGAGTTAATCTCCCTGTATCCCCTAGTTTAGCACAGGCCTGAGATGCTTAATAGTCATATAAGATGCTGAAATAAAGTCCTGCAACTCAGCTCTGTCTGCATTGTCTGTTTTCTTCATCACCCTGCTGAGGACATTGCTTTCTTACATAAGACTGAACTTTCCATGGACCTTTCATACATATGGGTCAAACATTCATTTTCTCTTTCCCACACATTGCATCTCTGAATTGGATAAATTCTGCTGCTTATTTAGTCATGATAGTGGATTCAACATCAGGAAGCAAATGATTTTTTAAAAAATAGTTATAATGAGGGCTGGGGCTGTAGCACAGTGGCATCATGCCTGTCTGGCAAGTACAAGGTCCTGAGTTCAATCCCCCATACTGAAACAACAAAAGTTATAATGTTGGAGAGCTTACCAGTGCCACAAACCATACAAAGTGCTTTAAATGACTATCTCATTCAATCCCAACAGAAGCTCTATTTGGTGGACACTTCACTATTTCTAGTTTACCAAATGAAGAAACTGAGGTACAGGAATGGGTAGGAGAGTGACAGAGCCAGGACTGGAATCCCGGTTGGCTGGCTGCATAGCTTACACAATTAATCTCTATGTCACCCTGCTAACAACAAAAGATAACAGTACTCTGGGGCCAGGCTTATATTAAATCCAAGTTCCTTGCTCTCATAGGCACATGAAAAATCATACACATTAGAGTCAATCTTGATGGAATATAAAAGCTATGCTTTTACTATGTACATTCAATTTAAATCTAGATCAAAGAAATCTAAATTACTCTTCATTTTGGCTATAATCTTATATTCCAAAGCTTAAATGCTTATAAGAAAGCTTTATCTAATTTAAGATTACCAGCTCAAATATAAGCACAGAGTTAATATTACTTTCCCTCTAAAGTAATCAGTACAAAGGATTCTATTCTCCCATAGTAAACTGTCATAGAACTTGAACTAGTAGGCAATCACTATCTTTTCTTTATAAGAAAAAAAGCCTTTGAAATATGTACCATAACCTCTGAAAAATACAATTACTATCCCAAGAAATGTGCCATTTTTTCCTGACAAAAATGATGGGCAATTGATCTATAGTTCTTTTCTTTCTCAAAAAATTATTGTATATTGTGTAATGATCATTATAATTAAAAATTAAGATGGCTTGCAATAATTTCACCATTATTTGATTCAAAATCTTTATAAAATATTGGCATTTTCTAACATTTATTTTTCCTGTCTATGTTCCATTTAAGGCCAAATTTTCAAACCCAGCTGCCAAATTACACATATAATTACTGCATTTGCGCACAAAAATGTGATAATTGCTTACACAATTTCAGAGGCCAGCTTGAGGCTCCTTTCCAAATTTGTTTTACATGTACAGTGTGGTGTATATAGTTTTATATTAAAAGTTGGGGGAAGCAGAATTCATGGGTGATATGTGAAAATGGGTACAAAATGAAGCCTTTCAATAAATCCTTAGTCCTGTCTCCATATTTTCTCCCAAAGGCCATTATCAAAAGCCTGTGGAATAACTCAAACTTCAGCAATTGTTGGGTTCAAGGCAATGAAAGAAGGTGGGGCCTAGTATAGCGTCTTAAAGAGTACAAGTGTCTATTTTGTGGTTGGTTGACATATCATGCAGAACTCTTCTGTGAATGGCTTCTACGAAACTATGTAAGAAAAATATAAATGTTATGTAAGGATCACAACTGTATGGCCAGCCGATGTGACACCAGCCTCAACAGGGCGAGTAGTTGAGCCTTGTGGTAGGAATTTATCTTTCCAGTTTTGTTTGACAGTTCATAATGCTATTTCACCACGGTCATAGTTCAGAATGGGAGAAAGAAAGAAA
>PVIC010049781.1:0-13050 GCA_004025085.1 Thryonomys swinderianus | reverse complement strand
TTTTTTTTTTTTTTTTTTTTTTTTTTTTTTTTTTTTTTTTTTTTTTTTTTTTTTTTTTTTTTTTTTTTTTTTTTGCTTTTTGGAGACAGGGTCTCGCTTTGTAGTTCAGGCTGGCCCTGAGCTCACTATGGTGCCCAGGCAAGCCGCCGCGAACTCAGCAATCCTCCTGTCTCTGCCTCCCAAGTGCTGGGATTACAGGTGTGAGCCACCACGTCCAGCATTGTGGTATGCGGTGTTGATTGTTGGTGGGCGTGTCTTCATGCCCAGCATTATATGTGGTTACTGGGGATCAAACTCAGGTCCTTGCGCTTGCGAGGCAGGCTCTGGAACCACTGAGCTAACCCTCCGGCCCTGGCCTTTTTTATAATAGCCATCCTTATTGAGGTGAGATGATATCTCATTATGGTTTTAATATTTCATTTCCTTAATTATTAGTGATATTAAGCATTATTTTCATGTACTTGTTGGCCACTTACATGTCTCCTTTGGAGAACCATCTATTTAGGTCATTTACTTATTTTTAAATTAGATAATGTGATTTTCTGCTGTTGAGTTGCTTATATATGCTGTATATTAATACTTGTCAAACCGATAGTTTGCAGATATTTTCTCCCATTTGATAGTTGCCTCTTCACTTTGATAATTCTTCCCTTTGTTTTGCAGAAGCTTCTTGGTTTACTATAGTCCCATTTATCTACTTCTACTTTTATTATCTAGGTCATAGAGATGATATCTAAAAAATATTTGTCTACACTAATGTCTTAAAAGTATTTCTTCTATGTAATTTTATAGTTAAAAGTCTTACATTTAGGTCTTTGATCCATGAGTTCAGGGGTTTCTCAAGAATGGTGGTGTTGCCGGGCGTGGTGGCTCATGCCTGTAATCCCAGCACTCGGGAGGCAGAGACAGGAGGATTGCTGAGTTCGAGGCTTGCCTGGGCTACATAGTGAGCTCAGGGCCAGCCTGAACTACAAAGCGAGACCCTGTCTCAAAAAAAAAAAAAGAATGGTGGTGTAGTCCTAGCACTTGCCTGGAATGTGTGAGGTCATGACTTTAATTCCCAGTAGTATGAAAATCAAATTAAAAAATAAGACAAAACCATCAAATAAACTCAAAACATCACTATAAGAATTAAAACTGTCAGGCTGGAGGGTTAGCTCCAGCGCCTGCCTCGCAAGCACAAGGTCCTGAGTTCGATCCCCGGTAACCACACATAATGCTGGGCGTGGAGACACGCCCACCAACAATCAACACCGCATACCACAATGCCGGACATGGTGGCTCACGCCTGTAATCCCAGCACTCGGGAGGCACGGACAGGAGGATTGCTGGGTTCGCGGTGGCTTGCCTGGGCACCATAGTGAGCTCAGGGCCAACCTGAACTACAAAGCAAGACCCTGTCTCAAAAAGCAAAAAAAAAGAAAAAAAAAAAAAGAATTAAAACTGTCTATAAACTAGTTCTCATATCATAGCCCTTCATACTGTCCCAACAATACATATTCATCCTCTTGTTTTTCTCCCCAGAACCCCGCAGGTTTTAAAGGGAAAATAAAAGCTATGATCTCTGAGAAGTACTAAAGACTAATGGCCAGAGTTCAACTGTCCAAAATGCTGTCCTCAGGACAATGCTATATATCTAGTTGTTGCCACTTTTTTTTCCAAATGTTAAGTCAGTGTGAAAATAATACATTAAGCTAACTGGGATAAAAAAAAATGATTTTGTTAGTCAAGTATGGTGGCACATACTTGTAGTCCAAGCACTTGTAAGGTTGAGTTGGGAGGAGTACTTAAGTCAAGAAGATTGAGACCATCCAGGGCAATTTGGTGATAATCTAAAAAAAAAAAAAAAAGGACAAAGAGAAAAAGAATAGGATTGTTCTATCAATATATTCCTAATAGTTGTGATTAGGATATTTTTCACATCAAATAGAGTGAGGCTTCACTAATGAGAAGAGCATAAATATATATCTGACATAATACCAACTGCTTTTAAATGTACATAAAACAATTGAATGAAGCAATGTAATTGGCATGTGTTCCCCTCAGGTATACTGCCATAGTAACGAAATGCTGATTAACAAAACAGTACAACAATGCAGAATCTTTGCTGTGACTATATCTGACAATGTTACTTAGAAGCCTTTGGAGGAAAAAATTTGGAAAAGTATGAAGAAACAGGATGGAGAAGCTCTAAAATATTGTGAGCAGAGCTTAATGGACAATTCTGGTGTGAGTTTAGAAGATCAGAATGTTGATAAGAATGTAGGAAGTAAAGTCTGTGCTCGTGAATAGAAATGACTCTTTGGAGAATTGGACTAGAGGACATTCATGTTACATTCTGGCAAACAACTGTCTGTATTTTGTCCATGTCCTGAGACTGTCTGGGCAGATGAATTTATAGGTGACAGACTAATAAATCTGGCAGATGAAGTTTCAAGGCAGCACAGCATTCAGGTGGCAGCATGAGCATTGTGGGCTGCTTTTAGCCAAATTTTCAATGAGAATGTGAAGCAAAAAGTAGGACAGAGGACTGGGGAGACTGGGGATTTAGCTCAGTGATTCCGACACCTGCCTTGCAAGCACAAGGTCCCAAGTTCAATCCCAAGTACCAAAAAAAAAAAAAAGTACAGCAAAAAGGTTTGAAAAGCTTGCACTCAGGCCAAAAAAGAAGCATGTGTAAAGTTGAATTGTCACTACTGAAGATATTAGTACCACTAAAAAGAAGCCAAATACTTTGCATCAATGCTTTGAGAGCATCTCAGAAATTAGCCAGACCCTACTCATCACAGGCTCAAAAGCATATAATCTAAACTGCTTTGAAAAATCTTCTTGGAGAAGGTAGCACCAGGGTGCTTTGATCAGTCGGGATACCTAGAAAAGTATTTCCTTATGTACAGCCATGTAGGCAAAAAGAAGCTATTGCAGCTACAGTCAAAGGGGGCCCAGACATTCCTTAGGTCCAAGATGAAACTTGACATCATCCACATAAAACTGGTTTTGCAGGCATTCAGAATATAAGAGCTATAGGGTCACAGAGTCTACCACATATATTTCAAAGGAAGTCCTGTGAGGCCAGGCAATCAATATGTGACAGAGTAACAATTTCTACCAGAAGCCACTGAGAGGGTAATGCATGAAGCTGAAAGAGTGAAGCCTAAAGTACAATGGAACCTAGGAAGTTGGAGGTCCCAGGAACAGGAATGTCTGACAGAGAAAGCTGCAGCCAGTGAGCAGAGCAAACACAAGAGAGTAGCCATGAGGGCTACTAAAACCAAGCAAGGCCACAGGAACAAGGCTGCCCATGCCCTTAGGAATTCACCTTTCCCTCCAACATGTTCCAAAGCATTAACATAGAGTTAGAGGAATGTTAATGTTTCCCCTGCCTAGTTTCAGTCTTGCCTTGATCCTTTTCTTCCTTGCTTTCCTGGACCTCACTTTTGGAATTAAAAGTATATACCCTGTCCCACTATTGTATGTTGGAAGTATGTAATTTGCTTTTCTTTTTATATAGGATCATGGCTAAGAGTTGCTTTAAGTCTCAGAGGGGGCTGGACTTGGAAGTATGAACAATGCTTGAATTGTTGAGAGTTTGGGAACTCTCAGAATTAGACTGGATGCACATTGTACTATGAGAGTGGCACCAGTCTTTTGGGGCCCAGGGCAGAATGTTATGGTTGAGATCTAAAATGCCTTCCCCAAAGCCTCACTGCATTGAAGGCCTGGTTTTCAGCTGATCGGGTTTAGGGAAGTAACTAACTCATTAAGGCCCTAAATTTACCAATGGATTAATTCATTGATGGATTCATCATTTGATGGCATTACTGGGAAGTGATAAAAATTTAGGAGGTGAGATCAATTTGGAGGAAATGGATTGTGGTGGCATAACCTTTAGGAGTATATCTTGTCCACTGCTCCTTTCCATCTGGTGCTCTCTCTCTCTCTCTCTCTGTCTCTCTCTCTCTCTCTCTCTCCTTCCTGGATACCATGAGGTGAACAGTTTTGTTCCCCTACACCTTTCTACCATGAAGTTTTATCTCACTATAGGCTCAAAAAATAAAGCTAGAAACCTTTGAAACCACAAACTGAAATAAATTTCCTCCTTTAAGTTGATTTTCACAGGTATTTTGTTACAATGATAAAAAGCTGATTAACACAATTTACATGTTGGTCTAGGTTTCCTCCTATTTACTGGCTGTGTGGTTTTTTTAGATAAGGTCTCACTATGTAGTTCAGGTTGAACTTGAACTCACTATTATCCCAGGTTGACCTCAAACTCGAAGCAATCCTCCTACCTCAGGTTCCCAACTGCTGAGATTATAGGCATTTACCACCACACTCAGATCCTTGGAAAAAGTATTTAACCATTTAAATCTTCCTTCCCTGAATCATAAAGTTGGGAAAATAGTTATGTTATAGTATATTAGAATTTAATGTCTAAAATTACAGGTACTCAAAGTTAGGTGAATGTGAATCCAAGGTCAACACAGAAGAACATATGCACCTGTTTGAAAACGTTCTTGGGCGAATTTATCCTCATAGGTGATATACTTGTTAAACTGAATAAGATATCTTAAAACATTGACACTGAAGGCACAAAAAAAAATCTTCCTTTTAAATAAATGTTTCCTTACTTCAATATCCCATTCAATTAAATTAGGCTGAGTGTTTTTGGAAGGACTTAAATATAATAATACATAAAAGTTTGTCTGTAGTTGGCCATGAGCTTTTGCTGACACTTAATGAAATTTGTTTAATTACTCCAGTGGCCCCTGTGTTGGCTGCTGTGCTGGAGTCATTGGAAAATTCGACCCTATGGTGCTTCGCATACCAGCACATCTTCTGCTGATTGAAGGCTGCACCCTATGGAAATGTTTTAATGTGGTCCTTGAAGCATGTCCTAAGAAAGCTGTCAACACATATTCTTCCTTGTCAGACCTTTATTTGGTCAAGAATACTCCAGAGTTCTGACTTTCTGCCTGTGGTTTACCACATTGTCTCCCATTAGCTTTCAAATCTGGTTTAGCTGTGTTCAGTGAAGGCGAGGTTCGATGAATTAGAAGGACATCATCAACACTGCTTCCTTAGAGAAAATGTTGCATCAGATAAATCACTAAACCAGCTACCATGTTCTGATATGCAGAAGTCACATCCTTGCCACCTGATCACTCACCTGCACATACACAAAAAGATTCCAACGCAGGAAGCAAATGGGACATGACGCCTGAACTTGAACTAAACCCCAGGGTAAAAAATGTCTAAAGCCAATGAAAAAGGTAACAATTAAAGGACAGTTATTCAGAATTCATAGTTACCTCAGGGATTATTTTTACAGCAACATATAAAAGATTTTTACTCTAGCACTTTATATAAACTAAAAAGTTTTACATAGTCCTTAAAGATCCAAAACTGAGCTAGGAACAATGGTTGCACCCATCTGTAGTCCCAGGTACTCAAGAGGCTGGAGTTAGGAGGACCTCTTGAACACAAGAATTTGAGGCCAGCCTAGACCACATACAAATAGGTGTTAAGTGTGTGTGTGTGTGTGTGTGTGTGTGTGTATTTTTTTTTTTAAACAGGGTCTCGCTTTATAGTTCAGGCTGGTCCTGAACTCACTATGTAGCCCAGGCAAGCCGCAAACTCAGCAATCCTCCTGCCTCTGCCTCCCGAGTCCTGGGATTACAGGCATGAGCCACCATGCCCAGCAGTTTTAAGTATATTAAAGAATTTTCCTCACTCATAAAATATAATTTTTCTCGTTTCATATGCAAGAAATCAAACTGTACCAGAATTCTGGTGGGTAAACAGAAACTCTTGTATGTTGGTTACATATTATTATTTTATTTACTTATTAGAAATTATTAACTCTCCTATGGAGAGCAAGTTCATAATTTTTAACAGAATTAAAAATGCCTATTTTTTACATTTAAAAGAATGAGACAGATCTTTGCTAAGTGTCTAAATTGCTGAAACTGAACATGAAATCCTCCTATTTTAATCACCCAGACTGCTAGTATTATAACCATGAGCCACTATACCAAGCAACACTTCCTGAGGCATATTCATACACATCCAAATTGATACAAGGTATACTGAGTTTTTTGGTTGTTGGGTGTTTTGTTTGTTTTGGCTGATTTTGAACTCACCTAAGTTGCCCAGGCTGGCTTTGGACTTGTGATCCTCCTGTCTCAGCTTCCTGATTTTTGCTATTGCTGGCATGCACCACCAAACCCTGATAAACAAGGTATGCTGTTGAAATACTTTAAAGTAGTAAAATAATTAAAGCAAACCAAATATGTTTTACCTTTGTAAGTGACTGAATAAAATAGGGTACATTTAACTGTGTGGAATGTACACAGTTGAATATTATTCAGCTGAAAAGAAAAAGGAAAATATTTGTATGCCATGGACATGAGAAAAGTTCCATGACAATATTGGTAATTACTGAAAGCTAAATATATGACAGTGTTTAAATATGCTACTATTTGTGCATAAGATGGGGCAAATTTAAGATATTTAAATTAATATTATAAGGATATTTTAACAATAATTACTTGGAAAATGGAGAGTAAGGCAGCAAGAAGTAAAATGGAAGGGCCAGGGATTTAGCTCAGTGGTTCTGGCACCTGCCTCACAAGCACAAGGTCCCTGGTTCTATTCCTAGGAACCACATACCACAGTATCAGGTGTGGTGACTCACACCCACCAGCAGTTAGTACCACATACTACAGTGCCTGGCGTGGTGGCTCACGCCTGTAATCCCAGCACTTGGGAGGCAGAGTCAGGAGGATTGCTGAGAGTCTGAGACTTTCTTGGACTACACAGTGAGCTCAGGGCCAGCCTGAACTACAAAGTGAGACCTGTCTCAAAAAGAAGAAAGAGAGAAAGAGAGAGAGAAGGAAAGAAAGAGAGAAAATGGAAGACCAGTGATGGGAAGGAAGTTGTTCTCCAGATAGCTTTTTAAAACTTTGTGGTTTTGAACAATATTAAAATATTATCTGCTAAAAATTTTTAAATCAATTTTTTTTTTTTGAGACAGGGTTTCGTTAATGTAGTTCAGGCTGGCCCTGAGCTCACTATGTAGCCCAGGCAAGCCTCGAACACAGCAATCCTCCTGTCTCTGCCTCCTGAGTGCTGGGATTACAGGCATGAGCCACCACACCCGGCACTGTGGTATGTGGTATTGATTGCTGGTGAGCGTGAGTCTCCACACCCAGCATTGTATGTGGTTACCAGGGGATCGAACTCTGGACTTTGCGCTTGTGAGACAGGCACTGGAACCACTGAGCTAACCCTCTGGCCCCTAAATCAAATTTTAACTAAACATTTTTCCTATGCAAATTATTTGAAAATACACCTTTTATGGCATAAAATGATTTTGTAAGTGTATTCAATAATTTCCCTTTCAGTTGGATCTGGTAAAAGCAATTATTATATTCTAATTAACATTAACTGCTGACTCATTTAACTTTATTTTCAATGTTGTAACTCTTATTCATTATACCTCTTCAGAAACTTCGACTGAGATTTCCTAAAATAACTGATGCAAACACCTAACAAATACACCTACAAATGTAATAACATCACTAGGTAACAAGGTAGGTATATAAAGATGTAATCACGGTAACATTTACATATTGGCCATGTTATAGTGGGAATGTAACATTAGCAGAAGAAGAGGAAGAGGAAGAAGAAGAGGAAAAAGCAGCAGCAGCAGCAGCAGCAGCAGCACCACCACCACCACCACCTTTTGCCTAGTCATTTTAGAATTCCAGGACAGGGATCCTCATAATAGTGGAGACTAAGGCCTGTCTAAGGTAAGGATTCTATGGGAAATCTCTGACTTGTTATTCAATATTGCTGTGAATTTAAAACTGCTATTTTAAAAATAAGGTTTTTGGGGCCGGAGATTTAGCTCAGTGGTTCTGGCGCCTGCCCCACAAGCTCAAGGCCCTGAATTCAATCCCCAGTAACCATGTACAATGCTGGGCATAGTGTCTCACGCCCACCAGCCATCAATACCACATACCACAGTGCTGGGTATGGTGGCTCATGCCTGTGATACCAGCACATAGGAGGCAGAGGCAGGAGTACTGCTGAGTTCCAGGCTTGCCTGGGCTCCATAGTGAGCTCAGGGCCAGCCTGAACTACAAAGCGAGACCCTGTCTCCAAACAAAGAAACAAAAAAAAGGTTTGTGTTAAGAAAAACACTCCAGTGTGATGTTCAGGTACAATTAGTCAATGTTGAATGTGATCATAATGTATGTATAAAATGTTCCAATAAAATGAATTTTTTAAAAAAGAAAGAAAAATAGGGCCGGAGGGTTAGCTCAGTGGTTCCGGCGCCTGCCTCACAAGCGCAAGGTCCTGAGTTCGATCCCCGGTAACCACATATAATGCTGGGCGTGGAGACTCACGCCCACCAACGATCAACACCACATACCACGATGCCGGACATGGTAGCTCACGCCTGTAATCCCAGCACTCGGGAGGCAGAGACAGGAGGATTGCTGAGTTTGCGGAGGCTTGCCTGGGCACCATAGTGAGCTCAGGGCCAACCTGAACTACAAAGTGAGACCCTGTCTCAAAAAAAAAAAAAAAAATTTCAGTGCTGGGGATTTAGCTCAGTGGTTCTGGCAGCTGCCTCGCCAGTGCAGAGTCCCAAATTCAATTACTGGTACAAAAAAAAAAAAAGGAAAGGAGGAAGAAAAAGAAAAACAACCGAGGGTTAAAATGTGGAAGAAATGATTCTCTGGCTGTGGCGGGGAGCCTGCAACTCAGGCAGAGTCAGAGTCACCGCAGGGGTGCTCGGACTTAACTTCAGCAAAAAATTAAATACCACACTATTACAAGTTAGCAAAAATTTCCAAATAGACTGAACACATTTACTCTCTCTTGACGTTAAAGCAGGTACAGGGAAACAAATGGGAAAACAGGTATTATCCTGTGTATTTACAATATATATAATGTATAATTTATAAAGGCATTAAGGTTAATTTTAGACAATATTGTGCTGTCTCCACACCCTGTCACAATTTAAACTTGCCACACAACCAACAGAGCTCCAAATAATTGATTCTTGTTCATATATAAAAAATGGTATTTACTGACAACAATAAAAAATAGTACTTTGAAATTAGAAGTTCTGCCCTTGAAAATTTGATAGATCTCTTGTAATCTTTTACAAATAGAAGGGACACAAGAAATGGAGATAAGGGGAAGGAAGAAGGGAAGGGGATGAAAAGAAAAAATAATTAAGATGTGTTAAATACATATACCAACTCCCCAAAACAAATATAATCATTGTATAGAGTCAACAGGTACTAATAAATGCTTTAAATGTAATGACCTACTCTATGGAGAAAGGTTACATGTTATGGCGAAGGGCACAGAATTTTGTAATAAAACACAACTAGTTTAAGCCCACTGTGTATACTACCCAGAGTGAGTTTTTTTCATAGGAACTATAACCCTGTCATACAGTGGATTCCTCACAGAGTTGTTTAAATAGTGCATGTAGAAGAGGTTAGCACAGACATCTACTGAAACTCAGTGAAAGATAGCTATTTTCATCTGAATCCTCTAGTGTTTAAATGTCTCTCTCCACATTCTTACATGTTACGTTTGAAGAAAAAACAAAAGTAACTCAAGATACACAGAGAAATAAGAAAATTGGTGGTTTCTGAGGCACACATCATGGAAGGGAGAACATCTCTCCTATGCATTAGTTATTTCCTTGTCGCTGAGACAAAATACCTGACACCCAAAGTTAAAGGAGGAAAGGTTTATTTAACTTACATTTCCTAGGGTTTTTTCAGTCCATAGTTGGCTATCTCCAAGGCACAATGGCAAATGGCAGAGGAGCAATAGTTCATGGCTGTAGAAAACAGCAAAAGCAAGCAAGCAAACAAGGGAACTTAATAGCATGTTTCTGCCCTTTTTTTTTTCTTATTCAGACTACTTAGAGCAAGAAACACTCACACCTTTAATCCTAGCACCCTTAAGCCTAGCACTGTACCATGATTCCTTTCCAGCAGCACACAATCTAGATCCAGCCACTTCTGAAAAGTCCCACCTATGACCACCTGAGGCTTTGGGGGGACATCTAGATACTAGCTGTAACAGTTAGGCACATCAAACCAAAGGAGCCCACAAGTAGTGTAGAAACTCTATTCAAGAATTCAGTGGGGCCAGAGATTTAGCTCAGTGATTCTGGTGCCTGCCTCACAAGGGCAATGTCCCTGGTTCAATCCCTGGTAACCGCAATACCAGGGGTGCTGACTCATGCCCACCAGCAATTAGTACCACATACCACAGTGCCACATGTGGTGGCTCACGCTTGTAATCCCAGCACTTAGGAGGCAGAAGCAGGAGAATTGGTAAGTTCCAGGCAAGAAAGAAAGAAAGAAAGAAAGAAAGAAAGGAAGGAAGGAAGGAAGGAAGGAAGGAAGGAAGGAAGGAAGGAAGGAAGGAAGGAAGGAAGGAAGGAAGGAAGGAAGGAAGGAAGGAAGGAAGGAAGGGAAAGAAAGAAGGGAGGGAGGGAGGAAGGAAGGAAGGAAAAAAAGAAGGAAAGAAAGAGAAAGAATTCAATGGATTAGACTGGGCAGAGTGACACAACACATGCCTGTGATCCTGGCTTTCAGGAGGGAGAGACAGGAGGGTCATCACAAATTCAAGGCCAGCCTGGGCTACATAGTGAACCCAAAGGTAACCTGAACTGCAAAGTGAAAACTCTTTAAAAAAAAATTTAGTGGATTGCTAGATCTTATCCCTTATGAACATTCAACCGTTTCTAGGAGAGTAATCTATTAACATTTAGCATCACACTTCAAACAAATGATACTTTAATAGCTAACTGCATGGTTTATTTTAGAGAACAGTTTCTGTTGGTGAAACAATCCTGATGTGTGACGTCAGGTATGGAAAGTGTTTAGGGCAAGTTCGCATATGGCAGGAATGAGACAAAGACTAAAACTGTCCTGCATAAGAAAAGAACAAAGATGTGTGGGGTTAGAGGCAAGAGCTAGCCACAGCCAGAGGAGATTTGAAAGTAAGGAGAAAGGCAGTGCCAGGTCCTCCCTTCTGTCCAAAGAAGACCACAACTCTCTGGTAGCAGGAACACCAGAAAACAGAAATACCTAAAATTCACTGGAAGACAGATATCCTCTTTAATAAATGATGCTGAAAAGATATAGTAGAGCCATTTCTACAGTAGATCCATATCTCTTTCCATGCAGTAAACTAAAATCAAACTATCAAACATCTAAATATTAAATCAGAAACACTAAATCTGCTGGAAGATAGAACAGGTAAAACTTTGGAAGATGAAAGTGTAGGCAAAGACTTTATGAACAACATCCTGGTTGGTCAGAAAATATTACAAAGAATCAACAACAGGGATCACATAAAATTGAAAAACTTTTGCACATTTAAAAAAAAGAACAAGTAAAGAGACAACTTACAATGTAGGAAAAAATTTGTACCAGTCACTCTTCAGACAAAGGACTAACATCTCAAATATATAAAGAACTAAAAAAAAAAAAAAAAAAAAAAAAAAAAAAAAAAAAAAAAAAAAAAAAAAAAAAAAAAAAAAAAAAAAAAAAAAAAAAAAAAAAAAAAAAAAAAAAAACAGATATTCCCTGAACTTAAAAGCCCAATCCAAAAATGGGGACCTGAAATGAGTAAACATTTCTCAGATAAAGAAGTGCAAGTACCAAATAAATATATGAAAAAAATATTCAACATCACTGGTCAGTTAAGAAATGTAAATTTTTTTTTTTTTTTAGACAGGGTCTCACTTTGTAGTTCAGGCTGGCTGTGAGCCCACTATGTATCCTAGGCAAGCCTTGAACTCAGAAATCCTCCAGTCTCTGCCTCCTGAATGCTGGGATTACAGGTATGAGTCACCATACCCGGCACTGTGGAATGTGGTACTGATTGCTGGTGGATGTGAGTCACCCTGCCCAGTATTGTTATATATGATTATATGTGGTTACTGGGGATAGAACCAGGTACTTTGCACTTGCTAGGCAGGTGCCAGAACCACTCAGCTAAATCTCTGGCCCTGAGAAATGTAAATTTAAAGAACACTGAGATTCCATCTCACTCCAGTGCATGTCAAGAAATCATCCAATAATAAATGCAGGTGGGGCTGTGGGAAAAATGAACCCTTCTCCATTGGTGGTGAGACTGTGGAAATTAATATGGAGATTCCTCAAAAAACTAAAACTAGAGGTTCCATTAGACAGAGGTGTTCTCCTTACAGTTATCATCCTGAGTTAAAAGCATCATACCATAGTGATATATGCACATTCATGTTTATAGCAGCATAAGTTATAATACCTAAATCTTATAAACAGCCCACATGCCCATCAACAGATGAAGGGATAAAGAAAATTTATATACAATGGAGTACTACTCTACCAAAGAAAGGTAACCTTGAGTTAAATGTAGGAAAATGCATGCACCTTGGGACCATAATCTTAAGTAAAATAAATCAGACACAAAAGTTTAAATATTGCATTGTTTCTTTTGTGTGGTAAATCCAAAGGTAAGTATGGATCATAATGGAAGATAGATACTGGGAAGTAGGAAAAACATGTTCAAATAGGAAGGGGGATGAGAGATATGTGATGACAAATGGAAGGGAAAAAGGACAAAATAAGAGAATAGAAGGGAAATATGGAAACAAAGTTTTTACAAATACAGTGGGTAAAAAGGGTTGAAGGGAAGGAAGAGGAATTTAAAAAAAGAAGCACCAAGATATATTAAAGCAGGTGTGGTGGACCATGCATCTAATCCCAGCACCTGGTAGGCTGAGGCAGGAGGATCACTGCACATTTGAGACTAGGCTGGGCTACATAGTGAGTAGTTCAGGGGCAGTTTGAACTACAACAGTGAGATCCTGTCTCAAAAACAAAAACCAAGATATTTATGTACCAGTGCAAATGTCCTATAACAAATATGATCAATATATATCATAAATATACTAATGTAAAATACAAAGTTAAAAAATTGAAAGAATGGGCTGGAGGGTTAGCTCAGTGGTTCCAG